>CATIWM010091006.1:0-45093 GCA_949671775.1 Mallotus repandus | reverse complement strand
TTCAAATCATCCCATCCAAAATCATAAACACAAAAAATAAATAAAGATTAGTAAATAAAAAAATCAAAATTAAATAGAATAAAAATAATCAAATAAATAACAAAGAAAGTTGTGGAAAGAACTAATTTGATGGATGCAGTATTGATTCCCCTCAGAAGGTGATCACCATTAATGAAAGCTTGTGGCTTTTGTTGTGTTTGTCTGTGATTTTGATTTATTTGGATCTGATTCACGGCTAAAACTTGAAAAAAGTACGTAAAAAAAAATCAAGAAAAGTGGGTGTCTTTTTGGTTGACGACTAAGAATTAGAAAGAGATGTGGAGAAAAGAAAAGAAAAATCTTCCCTCTACGTGAAAAGAAAATCACGTATTTATAAAGACACCATCCTGTAACCCTAATGTGATTACAGGATAAAAATCAAATAAAATAAATTATTTTTTATTATTTATCTAAAAAAAATAAATAAATTTTATCCACACATATATCTAATAAAATAAAAATACTTATCAAAATAATCTAATCAAAATCTAATGATAAATGATAAATAAATAAATAAATAAATTTTTGAAAAAAAAAATCGGAATTGGACAATTTCCGACCGGAAATCCGGAAATCTACATTTTCGGTCGGAAATCAAAAAAAAAATTGAGAAAAGTAAACGTGGCCATCTTAACATGCAAATTGGCAATAAATGGGCCTAACGGCCCATTCATCACCCCCTTTTTTTTTTGAAATTTTTTTTTAAATCTATTTTAAATATTAAAAAAATTAATAATAACAATAATTAAGATAAAAATAATTTACAATTTAGTTCTAATCCAATAAATCTAATTTCACAATCTATTTTTATCATCGGGTCCTCTGTCGCATTCATACTATAATTATCTCGAAATTGGGTGCTTACAACACTACACAAACCCATCAAACACAGCTCCTCACCTCACAATCTGTCAATGTTGATCACTCAAATAAATAACCCACCTTAACCTAACTGACTCTAAGCTTCATCTCGGATGCCCACCACCCTCTCGTTGACCAACCTGCTATAACAACTCTAACTTACCTCCTAAACGAATAACCTCATTCAACCCAACTAACTCTGACTTTCATCCCGGAAGACCACCACCCTCCCTTCAACTGCACAACACCTTTTTCACCAAGTACCTAACCCACTACACCATATGATTATCCAACCTTAGCTCAGCCAATCTCACCCATCGTCAACAGCTCCAACACCACTCCAGCCTAACCTATCATGCCCAACTCCCTCATGCCACCTGCCTCTCCCATTGTGCACAGCTCAGCCATAACACATGATCAAAAAACTTCACCTCTTTCTCTCAATGATCTACCTAATTTAAGTCAAAACCTAATTATTAATTTTTCTTTTACAGGTAACCATTTGGAACCACTAACTAACTTACATAACCATCACAAGATCACTCGTGCCCAACTTCGACAAAATCCACACTTGGATCCCGCTCTTCCCCAAGCAACTCAACATCTTCGATCTATACACAACAATATAGCCCTTATCATATGCAGTGATGTAAACATTCCCAAATCATACAAAACAGCCCTGCACATACCCCATTAGAAGGATGTCATGGACCAGGAACTTCAAGCCCTTTATGATAATAACACTTGGTCACTAATACCAAAACCATCCAGCACAAACATAATCAGATCTAAATGGATTTTTTGAATTAAATTTAAAAAGGATGGGATGATTGAGTACTACAAGGCCTGTCTCATTGCTTAAGGATACTCACAAATCGAAGGCTTTAACTATGAGGAAACCTATAGCTTGGTAGTTAAAGCAACCACCATTCGTGTAGTCGTCACCATTGCAACTGTATTAAACTGGAAATTAAGGCAACTTGATGTTAAGAACGCCTTTCTTCATGGCCATATCAAAGAGACCATTTACATGGAACAACTACCTAGATTCAAGGATCCTCAATACCCAGACTTTGTGTGCAAATTAAATAAATCTCTCTATGGCCTCAAACAAGTCCTAGATTTGGTTTAATTGACTATCTCAATATCTACTTCACCTCAGTTTTGTATGCAGTATAGCTGATTCTTCTTTTTTGTATTATGTACTGATCATTTGATTATTCCAATGCTTATTTATGTAGATGACATTATGCTTACTTAAAAACAATGAATCATTCATTCAGCTCCTTATCAAGCAACTCAGCTAGAAGTTTACGCTCAAAGATCTTGGCAAATTACACTTCTTTCTTAGCATTGAGGTTCGAAGAAACCACCAAGGCATCACTCTCTCTCAAAAGCCAATATGCCAAAGAATTACTTCAGCGAGTCCAATTACTCAATAGCTCTCACTATAAAACTTCAATGGCTCTCAAATCTCAAGCCACACCTTGAGACATTGACGTTGTCAATGTCACTGACTATCACAGCTTAGTAGGGCATTACAATACTTAACCTACACCAGACCTGACATAATTCATGTTGTCAACAAAGTGTGTTCATAATCCTACTATGGGAGACATGAAAGCAGTTAACCATATCTTTAGATGTCTCAAAGGCACCCTAGGTTTTGGTATTTCCTTTCACAAACGTAGTACTCTTATCTTTTTATGGTTTATATGATGCAGATTGCACCGATTGTTCGATAACAAGACGAAACACGACTGGCTACTGTATATTCCTTATCGCTAATTGCATCTCGAAGTCCTCAAAAAAGTAACCCATAGTCTCTCACTTCAGTACCAACGTTGAATATCGAGCCTTAGCTTCCATCACAGCAAAATTAGTTTGGCTACAAATTCTACTGCGCAACATTTGCGTGTCTCTAACTAAAGCTCTCCAACTCTTCTATGACAATAAGAGTGCTCTATATATGACAATTAACCTAGTTTTTGTACGCTCAATCTAAACATATCAAAATGGACAGTAAGAGTGCTCTATAAATAACAATAAAAGTCAAGCATGACGTTATAAGGTCATTACCTTTTGCCCAAAAGAATAGCATATTAAAGTGTGCAATGCTCGCGTTTATAAGTCCAAGACGCCTTTTACCACTTTCTAATGTGGGAGTCACATTTCTTTCATAACATTCTACCCTACTCAATTGAGTAACACCCTCATTGCACCAACTCCATAGGTGTCCAAGGAAAAGGATCCACTGACAATACTTAAAGATTGAACTGTTACTCTGATATTGCAGCAGTTGAGGCCTACCTCGCCCTCAGGAGAGCCCCACATTGAAGAAGAGTAGAATCAACTTTAATACCACTTGTCATTGGGTCATTACCTTTCTCTGGAAAAAAAAAAAAAAAAAAAAAAAAAAAAAAAACTATCCTATTAAGATGTGCAATGCCTAAGGGTGTAACAAGCCAAATCTAGATGAACTTTTAAAAATTTAGGTTCGGCTCGTTTAAAAATTAGGGATAATTACAATTTTAATCCCTGTGGTTTTGCCTTTTGACAAAACCAGTCCTGTGTTATTTTTTTAGCTCTTAAGTATCATGTGTTTCACATTGTTTTATACTTTAGTACCCTTCTAACAAATATTGTTTAAAATATATGCTTTAATGTAAAGCTAATATGCATTTTCAATGCTAAAATCATATAATGAGTAATATATTATTCAACTAACTTCAATAAACTCACAAAAAATTAAATTTAGATGTATTTTTAATTTAATTATGAATAAAAAGAAATGACTTTAAAATAAATTTATAATGTTTTTAAAAATAACCAATTGGTTGGATTGATAGTAAATCATAAATATAATAAATTTGTCGTTGAAAATTAATATTATATTAATATTTTATCATAAAATAATGATGATATTAGTTAAAATGGTACTAAAATGTAAACAAATGTAAAATACATGGTACTTAAAAATTAAAAAAAAAATACCACAGGACTGGTTTTGTCAAAAGACAACCACAAAAATCAAAATTGTACTTATCCCTAAAAATTAACGAACTCGATCTGACCTCAAGCTTTATTAAATTTTCAAAAGTCTGGCTCAAACTCGACTCAGGTTCGTGTTTGATGAGATCGAGTTGAGCTCGCGAGCCAAGCGAGCTCAACAGCATATTTTTGTAATTAGACATTACATTGTTTTATAACCTCAAACTACGTATTTTTGTAACATTAAAATTACGTAGTTTTAATTTAAAATATGAATATTACTTAATATTATATTTATATTGAAATTTATTATTTATTGTTAAGATGTTATGTTATTTCATTTAAAGTTAGTTGTAAAACTACATAGTTTATAGATTAGAGAATTAGGTTAATGAAGTTGTTTATATGTACATCAAAATTTAAATACGTAGTTTTAACTTAAAACAATGTAGTTTTGCAATAATATAATACAAATTAAATTATAATTTATAATACAAATTATATCTATCTATTACTTTAAATTTACATTATTTAATATTAATACTTATATATTACTTTAAAATACAAATATTAGTTAATTTTTTATTTATCAAACAAATTTATTATTTGCTAAATATTTAATTAGTATTGTAAAATATTTATTTATTATAATATTAATATTAATTAACACGCAAAAAATTATATAATATTATTATATGTGATATTTTATATTAATTACTGCTAATTTAATTTGTATTGTCTTTATTTAATATAAAATTAGTATTATATAATATTGGCTTACTAAATTAAATGATATTTATTGAATATTAATATTTAAATTAAATTATACATATTTAATGCCACCACCTAATATAACGAGTCTGTTCATGAGCCCATAAATGAGCTTATAAACGAGCATATTTGCCTGTTCGTGAGCTTTAACGAGCCGAACTCAATGAAGCTTGAGTTCGGCTCATTTAGCTTAGAGCCTCAAAATGAAATTTTGGCTCAACTCATTTAGCTTAACAAACGAACTCCAACGAGCTTTTTCCGAGCCTAGCTCCAAACAAATCACGAACTGCTCAGATCGGTTATACCCCTAGCAGTGCCCACATTTATAAGTTCAAGACCCCCTCTACTACCTTCTGACATGAAATTCACGTTTCGTTTGTGACATTGGACTAGCCAAAATTTGACTCGACTCAACTCGTTTACACCCCTATCTCAAATTGCATATTCCTTATAAGAGAAGTGTTAGTGCTTCTCATAGTCACCTACACCGCACATCAGGCTATTTAACTCCTTAAATCATCATCAAAGCAGTATTCCTCAAAGAATCAAAAAGCATCAAACATCAATCACATTCCCCAAATGTTTCAAAACAATCAATTTAAAAGTTATTGTTTTGTGTACACAATAACCAAAAAATTAAACAAAACCAACGCCTTTTCTTTCCTTGATTCTGCTAGGTATATACGAAACCAAAAACAAAAACAAAAACAAAATGGAATAGGCAGAAGGTCTGTACTCCTATAGTAACTGAGCATGAAAAATACACAACAGGGTTGCAGGAAACTGCCTCAACTAATGGCTCTCATCCATGGGGTCATTTCGATCACAAGATTGAGATGTTAAATCCCTGTCATCTTTCCTTGATTCTTCAGACACTTTAGATACTGAATCTTCAAGCGCTTCTAGAAAAGACAAAACTGTGAACTTATCTGAAATATCAGGGTAAAGCTTAACATTAGTCATGTGACCTTTGTGCATTGTTTAATAGATGATTTCTTGTTTCTTTAAATATATATAGTCAAAACGTGCTGACTAATAACACCTCCAATTCAAGTTCCATGAATTCACATTATATCAGCTAAACCAGACAGGGAAAAAGGAGCAGAGCAAAGCCATAGATATTTGCAATTGCAGGTAACTCACATTTACTGGGGTCGATTCCAAATTGAGTCAAATCTACCTGTCCAGTACGTAGTACCTATAAACAAAAAGAAAAATAACTAAATGTGCTTACACCTCAAAGATAGGAAGAAGAAACTAATAAGGTAAAACTGCATTTTCTCACATAGGTAAAAGAATCCACTTGTTGACGAAAAGGTGGGCTCTGCAGCAACTCCAAAATATCCTCTGGAGTCCACTGACCCTGCATCCCCAATTTCCTCACAAATACAGCATTGTAAAATATAAAAGGAAATCATGAAAAGAGGATAATTTTATACCTCAGGTAAGTATGAAGCTAATCTTTCTTCCAATGGCAATGTGTCAATCAATGGCAATATTAATTCAGGCTTCAGAATATCCCCTAATCCCAAACCTAGTACAACACCCACATTACTAAAGGAAGATTAATGGCATCGTAGAATAAACATGCAGAACGTAAAATAATTCAAATATATTTCTGTTTAGACCTGCAAAAGACATGAGAATATGGCCCCAATATACAGAAGCAGCTGAAAGGCTAATATGCAAAGTCATAACCAATGTTTAGAAGATTTCTTTAAAGTCCATTGCATATAAATAGCAAAACGTAAAAAATACCTCCATCGGGATCTCCAGCACCACCTGCAATTGAATTCATCACATCACACAAGTCAGAGAGAGCGAGAGAGAGAGAGAGAGAAAGAGAGAGAAGAAGAAAGGAAAACAGGGGAAGGAGGGTGGCAATGTTTTCAAATGCAATCTGAGAAGTACCTCCATCCCCAATATTACTCAATATTCTTTGTAGGTCTTCTAACTTTACCGGTCCTGAGGAAGAGGATACATCACTTACTTCTGCACCTAAATTTGGTACTATTAAGTTACCAGCCCTGACATTTATGAAATAAATGTACCATTAGAAGCACAATACAGGTGCCAGCCAATATCTTGAGAACATTAATGTCAAACTCAAAAGAAAAGAGAAAAGGGAATAGCTATGTAATAAATACATATAGTCATTTGGGAGACAGCTCTAATACTTGATTCAAAGAGATAAATAGTAATTTAACACCCTTTGCATATAGGTTCCCATGCTAACCACCAAAGAATATAATCTTTCCATATAGGTTCCCATGCTGACTGCCAAAGGGGTATAACCAAGAAATAATTTTATTATTTTTTGAATCTGACAATAAATTACTGATATAAACTAAATATCAGTCCTGAATTATTTAGAGGAGAGCTATTTAATTCATTTAGTTCTAATTAAGACCCCAATTAAAGTAGAGAGCTCCTTCCCTAAATGTAATTGACTACAATTGTTCCAAAAAAAAAAAACTACGCATAGTGAATATTACAAGTTATTTGGTGGATAACTGTGGTTACATTTCATTCATGTATCCATATGAATATAGAACAACAGAAGCTAATATTTTAAAATCAAAAAAGGAAGAAAAATCAGGAACACCATCGTCCCAGCAATCCAAGGGCAAGAAGCCAATCATACAATATTAGATACACAAAACTTCCTGAATGTTTACAAAGGAATACTTTAAACTGAATGATCAATGAGAAACAGCCTTTAAGAGGTTGGCAGTCATCCACACAAGAATTATGAAACCCTTGTCAAGCTGTGTTCTGAAAACCATCCTGACTGTTTAAGATATGCAATTACTGATAATTCTTTTATTTATATTCAATAAAAAGATTAACAGAGTTCTTTGCTGTTGAAGCAAATACCATGAGATTTGGAAATGTGGATTTGCTTTCTTAATAATAAATATCCAACCAGCAAATAGCTCCTTCTCTTTGGGCACATTGTTATCATTCATTTTTATTTTGTTGCAGGACAATGTTTGGAAAAAGAAGGTAGGAGGGGTGTTACAATTGTAACCTTTTACTAAATAAAATACCTTGAAGAGATTGTGTCAAAAAAAAAATACCTTGAAGAGATGTCATCTTCAACCATATCTTCAGAAACTTGTAAAGGAGCAGAAGCGTCAGGCTCTTCCTCACCAAGAAACTCTGCCGAATAACAATAGTTTTAATTTCTTTTTTAGATAAGCAGAAGAATTCAATAGAAGGCACTAAAGCCATGAAAAAAAACACAGAAAATCAACAAAATCCATACAGCATTTTATGATGCTTCTTATACAGATTCAGAATCAGATAGTCAAAAGCCACTAATTGTTGAATGTAGAGACAATGCAGATCCAGAATCTCTACCTCAAAAGCAATTTTATTTCTTTCCTTTCCAGAAAAAAAAAAATAGAAGAGGAACCAAAGTAGATAGTTTCTACTTCTACATGAGAAATCATACTTAGTTTCTACTTTTACATGAGAAATCATACCCTTCCAAGCCTAAAATTCATCCCATATTAAAGCTTGCCGCCCAGGGAATTTCGCATGCCACAAAAAGCAAAATACCAAGAACAGCACAAGTAGCATCCATATTAAAAGAGATTCTCACTGAATGAATTCAGAGTTTATGACGAACACTATTAGATTGAAGTCTAGTCATCCAAATTATCTAATTTCATAAATGGCATCACAGGTTCTTAATGATATTACATTACGGACCCAAAATGTAAGAAGACAACGCTAAAGTTAGCATGCTTTAATCAGGAATTAGTAAAAGAATAAATTAAGCAATGTATCCGTTCTGTAAATGAACAAAAAAAAGGAAGAAAGAACAAGGTAGGATCATTTTATCATTTTTTTTTTTTAGCAGTAAGCAAATCCCATGGAGTCAGGAGCTAGGATTCTTCAACAACGTACAATTAGAAGCAACATTGTGAAGAGAAGCATAATTAGCTTCAGCTGATAATCAAAACAATCCTTCCATATATATATATAGTGAGAAAAGCCAGAAACTAAAACAGACAATAAGAATACCTAATGGCCGGTTGATATAAGAGTTGACAGAGCTACATAATTGCCAGTCGTCTTCAGCTTTAGGCTCCTGTAGATAATATAAATGAATGTATGAACTCCGACATACAGAACTAATAAGAAAGTCAAGGCTATATACAAAATGGCAAAAAAAAAAAAAAGAAAAAAGCAACCTGCATCCAGAAGAAAAATTTTCGATCGTCTGTGTTGAACTTCAAAATGTAAACCCTTCCTGATGCTTGATTAACCTGAAAAAAATTATTAAGAAAAAAAAAGAACTATGATATTGACATCATTTGCAGGATGTATTATTACCATGTACAAAAGATATAACCCATAACATGAAGATGTGTACCTTCTCAAAAACTGCCTCATCAGGAAATATAATCTGATCCTATTAGTCATGTGTTAAGAAAAAGGATGTTCTGGCGCAGAAAGAGAAGCACAGGGCACAAATGATAAAATTAACCATAATAACATGATGGCATCAAGGAAAGGAATTGAATAGGCATAAAACTTACAGGGAAGGCACCCAACTTATATTATTAAAATATTGCATGAAACTTGCAACAATAGCACATAAAGTATAACATCACATGATACTGGTCTGTACATTCAAACATGTGGGGAACAAATGATGTTGATAGAAAACATGAGGCATGATGCATTTGTGACTCCAAAAATAACAAATCCCTAAAACACAGCTTAAAAAGGTATTTACTTTGTAACAAGCTATGTTTATTTATCACCACTTCAACCTCCAATAGTGAGTATTCATATCATATTTCCAGCAATGCTCCACAATGTCCATTGTCAAATACTAGCTGACAGTAGCTTCTTTTTCTTTGTTTTATTTTAGCTGCTTTTTTTCCTTTTGGTTTCATTTTCTGAGCATCTCCACGATAACAACAACCAAAATGAATACTAAATATGATAACCTGATATATTCTTCTCCGACTATGACAGATTATGGCCATTAAAACATTTCTACAGCATGGAAGACACTAAAAGTACCCAAGTCCAAGCCAAAAGTATTGCAACCATTGAAAAAAGCTATTTTGATATATATTTTTTTCTTTCCATCTGATAATTACTAGAATAAAAACAAAACAACAGGGCATAGTTCTATGTGATAAATACCATTATAACAGAGAACTAAAACTGTGTTAAAACCTACATAAAATAATGCAGTTTTTGTCATTCAGTAATGCAAGTGACTAGATTTTTCTAAAAAAAAAATAGAAAAACATCAACATTAATGCAGAAATGCTACATGTAACAACAAATAAGGATACATCTTCTACAACATTCCGATTACGATCAAGCCACTGAAAATGAACCAACCCCTCTTCACCCTGACAAAGTATTAGATTTTACAAAAACAGATAGTGCTAAAAAGAAATTAAATTCACTTTCACCATTATTAGTGATGGCATTAAACTAAAAAAAAAAAAAAACTAATTCAACAATAAATGTATTTTCAAGAGAATCAAATATAGGTAAAAAGAATAAGCACCCTTGCTACTCGAACAAGTCCTTTCCGTGCATCAGGGACAACCCTTTTGTCCTCTAAAAACATTTTACCAGCACGAAACTCCAACATAATTTCCTGCAAAACAGTATTTAGACAATAATAATCATCTATTTACAATACAAAGTCAAGAACAAAAATATATAACCATATCTGCTTAAAATCACATAAAAACATGTGCAAAAACCACGTGCATATTTATATACCAATAACCAAGAATATTAGCAAGCACAGCCCAAGTGACATAAAGAAGGCTAATGAAGCACAATAACTCTACCATTGGATACATTATGTAAAAGAATATATCTCATGGACAAATGTTAACAGATTAATCATGTGATATTGTGTGTCTCAATGGATCAAAAGTCTCAGTGTAAATTGCAAGAGAGAATTTCAAAACTCTTAACTCTTATTACTTCGTAGATGTTCAAATGTGGATGGTCCTACATGAGGGAACAGGCTCTGAACATACCTAGTCAACTTGCTAGGATAAAAGCAACTTTCTAAGCAAAATAAAGGAAATGGACTCTTAGCTGTACCATCCAATTAGATCATATCATCACAATCTTATCATTAGTAACAACAGAATCTACTCTATTATTCAGAATGCTCAAGCATGCCTCATCCAAAGTGAACAAAGATAACAAAAGAATCTAACCTCTTCAAAATGCAAAATTAAAAGCCCAACTTTTATTTCAATAAAAAAAAGGCCCACCCTTCTCAAGTTCTTCCTCCAAAATAAGTAAAACAAGATTATAAAATAAGGAATTATTCTCTTTAGTTCGTAATCCTTTCATTGTGTTAATTTATGAAAAGAAGAGGTCAACCAAGAAAAGAAACAATACAAGAATTCCTAAGACCTTAAGGATGCTTTCCTTTATGTTTGGGTGGTAACAAAGTTTTTACTGTTTTTCAAGCTCTCTCTGTTTAGATAAGAAGCTCATACCATATCAATATCTTCAAGGAAGCATTAGATAAATCTCAGATCCTTACCCATGTTAGAGAAAGTAAATAAGATACCAAACATAAGTTCTTACTCTAATTCATTATAATTTAATTCTTAGTTTCTCACATAAAACCAAAACTCTTTCATCCATGTCAAATAATGATAAACCTCATCCTCAATTAGCATCCAAAGATCAGCGTCCCACAATGACTATTCACTAAGCCTAGAAGTAGAACAGCCCAATAACTTTCATTTATCACATGAATTCAATATGAAACTCATAAATTTATCTAAATTTGTTTGGAGTTAAATTATAGTATCCTTTTTCTCCATTCCACTCAATTTGGGAATAGATAAATAATAAATATAATAAAAGAACATCGACTATTGCAATCTGGTAAGATATAATGCACTTATCTGGACTTGATATTTCCAAAAAATACAACATTTACCATCCTTGTGCACTTGTACATTTGCATCCCGCAAGCTATTTATTAAGACCTTTTCATTTATTTATTTTGTTTATTTAATTATTTATGCACCATCCAAACAGGCGTCAGTGTTTGCAGCTAGTATAATTGCAGTCGTAGAGAAGAAAACCTTCTACTTCACAATAGCTGCTGGATTTTTCCATTAATTGCATAAATTCCATAACGATCAGCACCCACCTTACTTTCATTAAGGCAAATTCATTTGGGTATCAAAGCCTTTAACATACAAAAATTAAACCATAAAGAAGCTTACAACTTAGCTTGAATCCGAGAGTTTACTAAATTCAAAAAAATAATAATAATAAATTGAAATTGCTAATTTAAATATAACAAAGAGATGGAGAGCTTACCTGCATTGCTGGAAAAGCTTCAGTCGAGGAGGAACCCATTATCGTATGCTATTAGTTTTCTATCAATCAATCAAACAATAAAAAAGTATAATTACCATCAAATCAAACCAATTATTAAACAAAAGAAAACCCTAAATTAGAGAATAAATTTCAATTAACAAACCAATCGATCAATCTTTGAACAAATATTTTTTTAAAAAATACCTAATTGAGTTTTGTTCAAAATTCCACACAGTAACGTACAAATAGAAATAAATATATTTCTTTCTTTCCAGGGTTTTATATTTTGATTGCTTGCACGGAACAGTCTTCGCTAATTTTTTTCTTTTTTCTTTTTTTGATAGTTTTATCATTTTATGATAAAATATTTTTATTTTAAATCTTTATTTATTTACAGAAAATATTTTATCTTCTCTAAAAAATAAAAAATATTTTCAAAAAAATATTTTTGTATGTTTAGTTGCAATATTAAAATAGACAATAAATTAAAAAAATATTAAAAAATAAAAAAAATGACAATAAATGATGAGAAAAGACATTGAAAAATGTATTAAAAAATATTTTGTATTAAAAATTGTTTTCTCATCATTAAAATGAGAAAAAAAAAATTTCTTGACCAATACATTATTTTCCTTTAACTTATTTTTTTAGGTAATTCAAATACTAAAAAATAAAGAAAAATATTTTCCGCAAATAAACGGAACTTAAATTTAATTAATTTTTTATGGTTGTAATTTTAAAGGTAAAGGTACATTTTTGGCCCTCATGTTTAATACAAAGCTCACATTAGCCATTAATCTTTTTCTAGGACCAATTAAACATAAATTTCATGTTTTGTTATAATTCAAGCCCCTCAGTTAACAGACCCAACATGGAAATTCAGTGGGTTTGACCAGCTTCGACACTCTCTCCTTAAATCTCCATATCATTAAATCACTTCATTTAATTCAAGTTGTGTAAGCTAATTTGATTCTTCTTCTTTCTCAAGAAAGTGGGTTCTTGTTTTATATGCTTAAGGATTGAAAGTTGAAATTATTGACTATTAATTATTTTATTTGTTGTATAAAGATGTCAAGTTTCTAGTTCCTATTTTGGTTCCTAAAAATTGTCTGTATCTCTACACGCAATTTTTCATCTAGAACCTAGAATTGATTACAATCATGATGTTAGTGAAACTAATATATACAACCCACTTATTGTGTATAGAGCGGCTAGAGTTTTGGCTTCAAAATACCTTAACTTTAGAACACAGGGACTCAATTTTTGGGAATAACTAGATGAGAAGAGTATAATGTCATTATGTTCTTGGAAAGTTAAAAGATGATTATATGTCGCAAATGCAATAGCATAAATTGCGGTTTGAAATCTTGTCTTTGTTTTGAATTGTTGTGATTGGAAAATAGTTTGAAATCTTGACGATATGAAGTTATTTTTGTAAAACCTCTGGTTGAGTAATTGTATCAAATAGGTTGTAAGTATTCTTATGAACCAACTTCAATATCAAGAATACTTAAACAGAATAAAGCATGAAAATTCTCTAGTAAATTATTAAGACATAATACATTACTTAAAAGATTTACAAATACTCTTACAAATTGTCATTGTAGAACACATTAAAATGGAGGTTCATGCACAAGTGATATGTTTAGGTGGTTATATTAAGTTTGAATTTAAAGCTTTTTAACTTGAAGGAAAAATTATTAAGCAAAGAATAAGAAAACTTACGGGTTTCTCCTGCCGCAAATTCCCAAAATCCAAACACTTGTATACCTAGTCTTGAAAGGAATCACAAAGTTAGAAACATTTCAATTAATCATAGCCTAAAATATCTTGTTTGTAGAGAGAAAGAAGATTTCACAGAGAGTTTTTCTTTCCTGGTTCTTGCCTGTATATCAGAAAAAAAAAATGTTACTCTCCTTTTTTTTCACGTACTGCAACTTTCTTTTGGTAGTTGTTGATTTTATGATATAACTGCCCACTTATTCAATTTTTCTTTTTTTATGATGTACCCTAGATCATTTATCACACTTTTATCTCTCATGATCTCATTTATAATTATATCATCTTGCATTCATAATTATATTTTATCATAAAGATAAATATAATTGGTCGACCTATGAATACAACTTAGTGTAATAATTATCATAAACTATGATATTTCCCTATTTTGACTCTCACAATTTCTATTTAACTTGCTTTTCTAGAATTGTTGTAGATTGAATCACCCATGATCTTTTAGTAACATCCTAAGGTAGCAAACATTAAATAAAAATTTTGAGAAATAAATAAGAGTCATGAGGGTACCAAAACAAGATTCTTTGTAATCTCAAAGGTCTCTCTCAATAATAAAGTTGAGATCTACACTTTTATTACCCTTATTGGTTGAGTTATTTTGCACATATGGTATGAATCATATGCTACAGTATTATTCTCCTTTTTCTCATGGAGTGTATTTCTTTTTCTTCTTGTAATACTGTGTAGATTATAGTTCAGACATACCCAATGTCTAACTTGAGTTCACATACATACTCATTTTATTTCTCATCAGAACTCCAATCTAGCAACACGACAGATAAAGTGATATTATTCAATATTCACTTTTAGTCAAATCTATCGATACATTGGTAACATTCATATTTAAACTTGAGCTCTCTATTATCACATAGATAATTAAGTTTAAATTTGTCTCATCTCCATTTACACAAAGCAATAGAGGTGATTACCTGTGTGAGAAGGCTAATCTTATATTTGTCTGACATACTTCTATTATTATGTACTCAACACAATTTGTGTGTATGCTATATGAAATAAAGTACTAAACGTAGTAGTCATCAATATAAAAAAAATTAATAAGCATTGTTAAATAAATGTAAAATGGAAAGAACTACTATTGTCTTCCAAATGAGTATAGCATATTTTCATCAGAATCTACGCATTCCTAAATATCTAACATGACTGGTAAAAGTATCTCTAAGTATGGGTTTAGTAAAGGGATTTGCAACCATCTTTTGCTTAGATATGTAGTATATATTAACTTCCTTTTGTGCAACCATGTCTCTCACAAAATTATACTTGATGTCAATGTGTTTGGCCTTTGAGTGATATTTGGAATCTTTCGTGAATGCGATTACAGCTTGACTTTCACAATTCACTAATACTAGATTCGATGCATCTTCGTTGATTCCCAAATGACCTAAAAAACTTTTAAGCTAAATATCTTCTTGCACTGCTGCTGAAAATGCTACAAATTCAGCTTCCATTGTAGATAGGGGTAAACATGATTGTTTCTTACTGTTCCATACTTCATTATTTAGTAAGAAAACATATCCTGAGGTTGATTTTCTCTCATCTAAATCTCCTCCCCAATCAACATTTGTATAGCCCATAAGATGCAAATCATTTCCTTGATAGTATAATGAATAGTCTGCAGTGCCTTTAAGGTACCAAAGTATCTTTTTGACAGCTTTCCATTGGGTTTGTCTTGGATTAGTTTGTATGACACCTATTAAGGATGTCAGACATACATTGTATGCATGTGACTAATAAATAATATATCCATAAATGTCCAATTTTAGTACACGAGTCAATATATGTAGCAAGATTTTTTTTTTCAATAATACATATCCCACATAACAAGGGCTCATAGCATCAAGTAGTTCACATCTTTCCTTATATTATTCATATACAATACACTAGCCTTAATGCAAAATATGAAAATATACTGAACATGTTACATTCTAGAAAAAAAAATTGAGGATGACCTGCTGCTCACCCACCTAACATAATGCTAGTGTAATAGATGCAATTATATCTTCAAGGCCAACTATAGTTCTTCTAATCCTGAAAAATAATACAGAGGAGTGAGTTTGCAACTCAGTAAATGAATAACATAATATCCTATGAAAAATAACATAGTAAAATATGTAGTATAATCAATTATCCATCCATTCAACGTTTAGTTATGAATTTATCGTATGTACATAGCATAGTATTTTCTTGTAGACATCAATGAACTTGTGAATTACATGTGAAACCAAAACTTCTTTCATTTATCTATGGATCCCTATATGCACACAGCCTACCATAATCTTGTACAACATTTTTCTTTAGCCTTTTTACGGTATATCTAGGGGATTCCATAACGCACACAACATTGCCTTATTCACAAGTAGCATTGCGTCCTCATACTCATCCAACCATATTTCTTATATTTACATATACATCACATAGCACTCCATTAAACAATTTACATCCCATAATACGTAAGAAATCAATAATATACCAATAATATATCAAAAATATACCCATATTTCAACATGGCAAATTTAATAGTTCAAATTCACTAATATACCAAAAATATACTCGTATTTCAACATGGCATATTCGATAGTGTAAATTCAAAAATATACCAAAAATTCCACATTATGAGTATCAAAGCCATATTCTCCATATCAATATCATTATAAGCCTAAATTAATTTTCGATTGACTTCACATCAATTGGACATATATAGAAACAGAAACATTAAAAACAGTCCACCATGGTCAAGCTGTCAACAAAATTTAGCAAAAAAAATTATTGCCCAAATTGGCCATCAAAACAACAAAATTAAACTATCTTTATTGCTATCAATTTTGTAAATAACATCTCCAAGTTTTTATAGAAACAAACATCACCCCATTTGGAGTTATAAATCTCTAGATATGGCTTCAACAAGTATTCTATTCTTACCTAAACAGGGCACCCAAATTCAACAACCACCATTCATTTGTACAATCTCATCTTAAAACAATCAACCATCAACACAATAATAAAAAAATCAGCATCTATCAATTAGAATATGCATTTTTCCCATAACCAATTAGCTTAACAAATAAATTTATAATTACTTATTTTATATGTTATATTTATATAAAACATTGGGTTATTCTCTTACCTTTATTGCTTCCTTCCCTTTGCTTGCATTTACATGTGTGATAGCCTCATTTCCATATGGTTTAGCAAATAAACCTTTATAGCCTTTGCAGATGATGATTATGATCTATAATGAATTCTAAACCTTCAATTTCACTTCCAAAATTCAGCTCTCTATTTTTTTTTAAAGACGAAGAAGAAGAAGAAGAAAAAGAAGAAGGTAGACAACCATACTCTTCCTTCCCTTTTCTATTGGATGGCACTCTCTTCCTTTTTTTTTTCTCTTTCCTTATGGCTGCAACATACCCCAAATCTAGTCCCCACATTCATCATTTTGTTTTAAACCATCAAGTGCATATATATATATATATATATATGTGTCTTCTTTTGCCACATAATTAAATTCTTAATATATATATATACCACACATATTTTATGCATTCCTCATGTCTATATGAGATGCATGTTATGCAAATAAATGCAAATGCATTATATGGGCATTACAGATTGATATCTGCTTACCATTCCAACAACAAAGCAAATATTAGGTCTTGTGCACATCATGGCATACATTAAACTTCCAACAGTACTTGAATAAGGAACTTTTGCCATTTTTTCCTTTTCTTGTGGAGTCTTTGGACACATTTTTAAACTTAAAGCTTGATCTTTTATGATAGGATTATTAATGGGCTTGCAATCTTGCATATGAAATCTTTCAAGAATTTTCTTGATGTATGATTCTTGTGAAAGAGCTAACATCCTCTTAAAATGATCCCTAATTATTTTTACACCCAGTATATAGGCAGCTTTGCCCATGTCCTTCATCTCAAAATTAGAGGACAACCATGCTTTCACAGTTAATAAGTATTCCTTATCATTTTTAGCCAATAGTATATCATCTGCATAAAGTGATAAAATCACAAATTTATTTTTAGATCTTTTGACATACACACAGTGATCTTCATCTATCATTATAAAATTATATGAAATGATTGCTTGATGAAACTTTAAATACCACTGTCTGGAAGATTGCTTAGGTCCATAAATTGATCTAAATAATTTGCACACTTTGTGCTCTTAACCTTTAGCAACGAAACCTGCTGGTTGTTCCATATAGATTTCCTCTTCCAGTTCTCAATTTAGAAATGCATTTTTAACATCCATTTGATGTAACTTCAAATCTAAACTTGCAACTATAGCTAGAATCAAGCGTATAGAGGTAAATTTCACAACAGAGGAGAAAGTTTCTTCATAATCAATTCCCTCTTGTTGTGTATACCCTTAGATATGCCTTATATCTTTCAATTGAACCATAAACTTTATGCCTTGATTTTGAGAACCCATTTATTCCTAATTGTTTTGCATCCTTAAGGAAGATAACCAATTCCTATTTATTGTT
Source organism: Mallotus repandus (assembly GCA_949671775.1). NCBI lineage: Eukaryota > Viridiplantae > Streptophyta > Magnoliopsida > Malpighiales > Euphorbiaceae > Mallotus > Mallotus repandus. The sequence goes on along the minus strand of CATIWM010091006.1, from coordinate 26,771 downwards.
TGATCTCATAGACTCCATCTCCTCTTCCATTACTTTCAACCACTTTTATTTGGTGGAGCAAGTAAGAGCTTCATTAATGCTCTTAGGTTCTTCATTATCTTGCATTGTAATCATAAAAGTTTCCCTATCAATAAGAAATTAACATTTAGGAACAAATCCATGATTGTTATGCCTGATTTGTAATTCTATAGGCTTATCTGTAGTCTTGCTCCCATTTAGATGAGATACTATTGGATGTTCATCTGATACATGCATTAAACGATTTATAACAATCAAATCATCTTGATCTCTAATTTCATAAAGTGATAAATCTTGATTTATCTCACCCTTAGTTAGAAAGTCCTTTTCTAGAAAAGTAGCATCTCGAGATTCAAATCCCACTTGGTTGTTCACTAATGAACATATATCCTTTTGAATGTTCAGAGCATCTTATAAATATACTCTTCTTTCCTCTTGGACCCAACTTGCCATGTTGATAATGAACATAGGCTGCACAACCCCAAGGCCTTATATTACTTAAATCAGGCTTTCTTTTAGTCCATAGTTCATAAGGAGTGGAAGTTACCAATTAGAAGGGTACTCTATTAAGTATATAGGTAGCCGTAAATAATGCATCACCCCAAAAAGTGATGGGTAGATTGGCTTGGGCCATTATAGACCTAACCATTTCTAGAAGAGTTCTATTTCTTCTTTCTACTACTCCATTTTGTTAAGGAGTTCCTGGAATTGTTAACTATCTATTTGTTCCCTTATCATCACATAATTGTTTGAACTCATCAGATAAATATTCATGTCCTCAGTCAGCTCTTAACATTTTAATCCTTTTATCCAATTGATTCTCAACTAAATTAATATATTTTCTAAAGCACTCAAAAACTTCAGACTTGTGAGAAATCAAATAAACATGAACAAAACGTATATAGTTATCTATAAAAGTGATAAAGTAAACACCTCCATGTTGGGCTCTGACATTCATTGGCCCACAAATATCGGATTGAATTAGTTGCAATGGAAGGTCAGATATAGTTGCTTTACTAAATGGTTTTCTAGCCATTTTTCTCGCTAGATAATTTTCACAAGTTGATATATTAACCTTTTCTATTTGACCAAGCAAACCTTCTTTTGCTAATCTATCCATTCTTTGTTGTCCTATGTGACCAGTTCTAGTATGCCAAATATTCACATCATTATTAGAAATATTGGAAGATGTGAAAAGGGAATAACTATTGCTATTATAATAAGGAACCTTATCCACGTCCATTACAATAAAACCATATAGTAAATAACCATATCCATAAAAAGTTTTTTCAAAGAAAACATTCAACCAAGTCCCATAAAAGTTTAAAGCATATCTAAACAACATTAAAATAATAACAAAAACCAAATTTCGTCGAATATCTGGAGCAAATAAAATATCATGTAGGATCAAAGTTCGTCCACCATGTATACTCAACTTGCAGGTGCCAACTCCTTTGACTTCAACTCAAGAATTGTTTCCCACATAAAGCCAATTTGATCCACATGAAATTCAACAAATTTCCACAAACACATTATGTTCTTTAGCTACATGGTCTGTGGCGCCTGAGTCTACAATCTACAAAGGATGAGATTTAGTTAAATAAATAGAACTAAAAACATAAAGGGCACTTTCAAAAACATAAGAAACTCTTGAAAGCATTTCGAAGGTTTGTACCTTCTTTGGCTCATTACACTCACAAGCAAAGTGACCCTTCTTGCCACAATTATAACACTTGACCTTTGCTTTGTTCTTTTGGGGATGAGCTATAGATGCCTTTCCTTTTGCCTTATTGTCATTGTAATTTCCAAAATGGCCTCCCTTGTCTCTTTTGGATCCTTTCCCCTTATACCCACCATATGACTTATGCTTGAATCTCTTACCACCTTTTAAGCTTGAGCTAGCCATATACATGTCAGTATTAGGCCTTGATGCCTTAATGCGATCATCTTCTAGTTCTAAATGATGTACAACATCATTAAGAGTCTTAATACTCTCATTATGGGTAAGATGCACCTTTATGTGCCCCTAATTGTAAGGAAGTGATCGAATAACAGCCTGAACCTATTATTCATCAGTGAGAGTATGGCCAACTTCATTCAGCTCACTAATCATATTAGACATGTCTCCCAAGTGTTGTCTCATATTATGATTAGGGCGTTTCTTATATGTATCAAACTTGATAGTGAGTTTCCTAAGTTTGGTAACAAAAGTTCCACCAAACTTTAACTTCAGAGCTTCCCACATCTCTTTGGTAATATCATAATTCTTGAACTCACGCATGAGATCATTTTCCATGTTGCTCAGCAACGTAATGCAAGCCAGTGAATTCTTTTTCTTCCAGGCTTTATAAGCCTCACGATCCCTACGATGTTGGGTCGTAGTGCCATCTTCAAGCTCGTCCAGAACATGATTCAGTACTTTAAGAGCCTTTTGCTCTTCCAGGACATACTGGATTTTCAAACTCCAAATTTCATAATTATCCCCATTCAGTTTTTCACCTTTGTTCAACTCAATAACAATATTCTTAAAGGTAGTAGCCATTTCACAAAGAAAATTCTACACGAAGACATATCTGCATATAATTAATCAATGCTATTTTATATTAATAACTAGCATAACACACATAAATTTTATTACAATTTTCAAATAAATTATTGATAATTTAGCATATAGCATAGAATCAAAAGCTCACTAAGTTTCACAATCATCATCTAATATTATATGTTTATTTATCATTAATTTATCACATTATACAAAATTTCATCATATTAATCATTTAGGTAATTTAATATTGATTACCCTCATTTTTTTATATTCAATTTCATAAAGAAATTAATATACGACATAAAAAAAAATGAATAACAGAACAAAAAAAATTTATACTCACTAAGAATATTTACTTAACTAAAAAATAAACTAATTACACCCATTGAAAATAAACTGGAATAGAACTAATGAACTTATCATAAAGTTCTATTGACAACCTATAACTTGTGTTAGGTATCAATTTAAAATTTAACTTAATACGCCTCCCACTACGAAGTTTTTAACCATTAGTGTAATGCTTGATACAGTTTGCTCCAAATGATAAATGTTCAAGTACAAATTTTTTTTACAACTGATTTGTACTCTTTAACTCCTGTTTCCTTATCCCAAAGATAATCAAGAATCCGCTTTTGGTGAAATTTGGACGAAACTGATTGTAGAGCTACGTACTTATCATAGTCTCTTATTAAACTACCTTTCCAAATCATTTGTTGGATTCTTGAATGCACATCAATAATATAATTAACAAAATCATTCAAATCATAAGGATTAGAATTACGATTCATTCACATTTTCTTAAAATCCTTAATCATTTTTGTAACTTTTTCTCAATATGCCCGAGTTCTCATCACACAAAATTTTCTATAACAAGGAGCCATAATTTTCCATAACAAATACAGAAAAAAATTTTAATTAGTATACACATAATATACCAATTTTCTATAACAAATACAGAAGAATATATATATAGACAAGTATCACATTTATTATTTTATTAATTAATCACACTATGTGTTATAAATTTAAAAATATAATAATATAAATTTTAATCACACTAAGTGACTAAAAATTTTCATTTTTAAGAATAAAAATAACATTTATTAAACAAACTTAAAAAAAATAGCAAGAACATATCTTAACATGTGGGAGATCCAAGTTTCAAATATTGATTGAAACAAAAAAATATATATAATAGAAAATAAACAAAAAAAATTAAAACTTTTTTTTTTATTTTAGGCATCATCTTCAACCTCTAGCTAAACATTCCAGTTTTAAGTTGCCAACTTTGAGAGATTGTAACTCTCAATTTCCTTATTCATTCACCATGTTATGCAATTCAACATGTTAAACAACTTGCATACTTTCATTTAAACTTAAAAACATAAACTTATAGTTTATATAATTTAAGATATTAACACTCAAAGTATATCAAATAATCAGGATTTAACACTTAGTTAAGTTCTGGAAAAAGCTGCGGAATTTTATGTTCAACTGGCCAACTTCTAAAGATTAAAACTTTTACAATAGGCATCCAAAATTTGTAATCTATATATCCCTAGAAATTTCAAAATGTCTAGTACAATACAAAGTCAACCGCATGCCTTAGAATGTTGCAGATATTAAGTTATGGATTTTCAAAGTAGTCAACATGCTACTGTTAAAAAAAAATTCAGAAGGACAGTGACAATTAACAAACTTTGAAAACTCATAACTCATTCCATTTTTAACCAAAAAATGTGATCTGTGTGTCAAATTAAAGCTTGCAATGTCTACTTTCATTTTTTCATAATAAAGAAAATATATAACATAATTTTCACAGTGGAAACATTGTTGAAAGTATGCCTCATGAACAACTATAAACATGTTTTACAAAAGAGTATAAACATGGCATAATTAATTCTCTACAAAATTTTCATATTCTAATCTATATTTTCAAACTAGAACACAAGTAAACATGCTCTAATACCAATGAAGGAAAAATTAATAAGCAAAGAATAAGAAAACTTACGGGTTTCACCTGCCATAAATTCCCAAAATCCAAACACTTGTATTACTAGTCTTGAAAGGAATCACAAGGTTGGAAACCTTTCAATTAATCATAGCCTAAATATCTTATTTTTAAAGAGAAAGAAGATTTCAAAAAGAGTTTTTCTTTTCTGTTTCTTGCCCATGTATCAGAAAAAAAACGTTACTCTCCTTTTTTTTTTTACGTATTGCAACTTTCTTTTGGCAGTTATTGATTTATGATGTAATTGCCCACTTATTCAATTTTCCTTTTTATTATTAATTAAAACAAATTTAACTATATATATAATGGATTCGGGTTGACCCATCATGGGCGACCCGATCCATATTCTAACATAACTAGATTTGTTTTTTGTTTTCTAATTTACACCTAGTTATTTTGCATGCTAAATGGAAACATTCTTATTTTATGTTTTTATATAGTGTTAGTGATATGTTCATCTCAAATTATATAATGAAAGAGAAAAAAAATAAGAAGAAAGAAGAGGAGCAACAAACAAATGAAGAAGAAAGGAAATGCAAAGATAAGTATTTAGGTACATTTAGTCTCTATGTAACGGAGGTTAGTTCATTCATCAATTGAGGGACTTTAAATACAACAAAACATAAAAATTTTCGTTTAATTGGTTCTAAAAAAGATGAAGGGCTAATCTAAGCTTTACACTAAACATGAGGGACAAAAAAATGTACCTTTGCCCTAATTTTAATTTAGTAATTGTGTTATTATTTATACAGTCTTTAAATTTTTATCACATAAAATATGAAATAAATATTTTTATTTTTTTTCATTATTTTTATTATCTAGTTATCTTGAGTATAGTTTTTCATATTTTATGTTTTAGATTAGATATCTAACTCTTTAAAATTTGGAAATCAAATTTCTTTTAAGAGATACAAAAAATTCTAAATTTTTTCAATAGACTTTTTTAGTTAGATTCTAGCAAAATATATATTGTTAGAAACATTAAATATTAGAAAAACCTACTAAAAATTATATAATTTTATAGAATTCAAGAAAGAACAAATTCTGAATGAATAATTACAAAAATTAAAGCATTTTTAATAATCTATGAAAAATTAAATCATTATTTAATGATAATTAGTTTAATACTTATATTTAAAAATCGTTATCTAGAGGATATTTAGCGTGATTGTTTAGGTGTAGCTTGTAATATTCCTAACCTTTGAGTCCATTAATAAATAAATATGTATGTCTATAAAGATTAAAAAGGAAGCCTTAAGGTGTTAAAAATTTAAAGAAATAAAGGGAGGACAACTGTTAGAAGGAAGAAAGAGGAGGGAGATGTGTTAGCTATGAAAGCTGATAGCAAAAAGAAAAAATTTATGTAATTTCTCTTTAAAGTTGAAAAATATGGCAATAACAAGTACCTTCTCAATTTGTAAACCCTTTTCACTTCTCCATCATTTTCTCTCAACAAGCTCTTTCCCTAAATTTACAGAATTTGTTTTGTTAGTAAGTTGTAAGAGGAATTTCATACATACATTCCTAAGTTCTTCCTTAAATCAACAAATTTAAGCTAATCTAACTTCAAGAGCATTTGGGTAAGTGATATACTCTTAAGTTCAATTTTATATCAAGTTAAATTAGCAAGGTCTCTTTTAGAGTTGGTTATTCCTTGTACATTAGAAGATTTTAACACATATAGAAGTTGAATTTCTTTTAAGGATTGTGCATGTTGGTAAACAAGCTCAAACAATGTGGTTCTGATGTTATTTTATCAATTTAAAGAGTGTTCTTATAACTATAAGTAATGATTGTTGAATTATAGAGTGGAGATGATTGAATTTTGGCCTAAAATTTTAAATGGAGTAGTAGCTAAGGAACTAGACCTCCAGAGCACAGAGGCATTGCCTCTATGCAAAATTTGGTCACATGACCGATTAAGCAATGTCTTAGTATACTAAGGTGATGCCTCAATATTGAAGAGGCGCCTTAGTGGCCAAAAAGATGTCTTAGTGCCACTCCAGAAGCATTTTCAGACTAAAAATGAGCTTGTATACCATGCTTATACACACATACACACACACACACACACATATAATATATATCAAATAATCTTTTTTATACACCTTGTTGCTTTCCTTTCATATTGGATCCATTGTCATACGCTTGTACTCACATCATTAATATCAAGTTCAAAACTTTTTATTTTATTTATGAGTACATTAAAAAGACCTTAACTAGAAGTATCATCCACTTTTAAAAAATCTATAAAGTACTCTCTATTTTTATTGGATTTGTTGAAATATGTACACATCTTAATACAAGAGACATTTCTTCTTAATGACTTATATTTGGAATACAATCAAATATAATTGAAAAAATTTTGATTTTTTTTATTTTTTTAATAATTTTTTTTGCTTCTAATGTTAAATATTTATCAATTCATTTTTTATGTTATGACCAAGATAATGATTATAAATTTCGCCATTTTGAATACGTTGAAGGTGTTCTTGCAATACTGGATCAAATTCAACAATCATTTTGATTAAACTTAAAAAATTTTCATTATCTTCTTGATAAAATTTTTTCATTTGTCCCACGAAATGCCAAATTATTTTTTGAAAGATTTTTTACAGCAACGATAATTCTTAATAAAACATTTTTCCAATGCTCTTTTTCTTTATTTATTTGTTCTTGTATATGTTTATCAATTTTTTTAACTTTAAGCAATTTGATCTCAGTATCAATCCAAATATTCATATTCATATCATGCTCATTACTTGTTTCATGACTTTTTAGTTTGGCACTAAGATTTTTCCAATCTCTAAACCCTTCATTTGCTAATTGAATTTTATTTGATTTTAAACTAAATAATTTACAACAATAACAAAATACTTTATCTAATTCTTTTGATTAAACCAGTCATATTCTATTATGTGTTTCTCCATTTGATAATTTTTGAATATAGTGAATTGTAGAAAAGTGTCTAGAATTTTCATCTTTTGAAAAATCTAAAACTTGTCTAATTGGTCCTTTTTCAACTAATAAATCAATTAGGCTTGTATCTAAATTATTCATTGTGCTAGATCATAAATATTTTTAATCATTTCTTTATTCTCATCATTAATATTTTTATTTTCATTTATTAGAATTTTTTTTTCTAAAATTTCACCACATTTTTCGTTAGTTTTCGATGAATTTAAATTGTTATATCTTTAAGTGTTTCTCCAAAATTTTCAACTAATATTTTATTTGAATCGTGATTTATTTCTTCTATTATTTGTTTTTTAGTGTGAATAACAAATCTATTTAGTGCATTTTTTTGAGATTGAATTAGTTCTTCAAATCTTTTTTTTCTTACGTTTTTCAAATCCAAATTCATAATTTCCAGCAAACATTTTATGCAAAAAAATAATAATAATAATTTAAAAATGTTAAAATTATTTTACTAAAGTACAATACCTATAAAAATGTAAACAAACAATATCACCTTATTTATATTTTTCTAATTATTTTTCTTTTTCTTAACTATTAGGAGGTCAAGGGGGAGTGGAGAATCGAACCCATGACCTTATCTTCCAATGTCCATCACCTAAACCACTAGGCTACAAAGGGAGGACCTGATTATTTTTCTTGGTGATAAGATGATATACAAAGAAACACGAAGATATATAATTTGATTGAATTTTTTATAAAAAAAAATGAAGACATAAAGAAAAAAATTAAGAAACAAATAATTTTATAAAGAAAAGAATACAATATTATAAAATAAACATATAAAATATCATACCTTTTGTATATCAATTATGAGAGCCCTTCTAAATTAAAGCAATGAATTCAATATATTGGGTATTGGAAGTTTAGTAGAAAGAAGAAACACATTAAAATAAAGGGAAGCACAAAAGAAAATAGTAGGAATACTTTATGATAATGTTATATTTTTAGTTTAAATATGTAAAGTACAAATATGTACATTAAATAGTTAAAAATTATATGTACGTTAAACAATAAATATACGTGTCGTTATTCTTCCTCTAATCAAGGAAATATAATCGCAACAAAATTTTGTGTACTTTAATAGTTATATTCCCAATAAAATACTATAATTTTAGCCAATAAACAAGCTATTAGTAATTTTTTTAAAATAGATAATATTTAATTTATTTACAATTTTACTTTAATTTAAATACTATTATTTATAACACAAAATTAATAGTGAGTGTGTGTGTGTGTTGGGGGGATGGCGCCTTTTTCTTGTGGGGCTCTAGGGCCTATGCGTAAAGTTGGTAGTGCTTTATGTGTTACATTAATAATAACAATAGGTTTTTACTTTAGTTTATTAATTGTTACTTTTAGAAGGTAATTGTTAATTAAAACTAGCTAAACTAAAATAAAAAATTAATGGGTAATACAATTTTAACCATGTATAAATATAAAGAATTGTTATTTTATTTTTTATATGAATATAGATGATAATTGATAAAAGAACAAAACAATTAAATTAAATAAACATAAACAATATCTTATCCAAAATAGTTGACTTAAGACTTATATATATATATATATATATAGAGAGAGAGAGAGAGAGGAGTGAAAATGACTTAAGATGGCATTTATGTAAGGTTTTTTTTTTTTTTGAGAGAGCCTTTGCTAATGAGTTTAAGAGAGTTGCGTAAGGTATGAATTATAGGATTTTTTTAAATGTCTTCAATTCATATATAAAGTATATAAAATGAATTACAAGATTTTTTTTTGTTGACTATATGTTGACCATTTGCATGATCAATCTCTTAATTTTTGTTTTAACAAAAAATTTTAAGTACTAATGATTTCCTTAAATGTGTATTAGTAATAGAAATTCATCTTTTAAGCTCAAGATGGCTCTCTCAACTTGAAGACTTGTAAAACTCTTATGAAGGACTTTTACATGCTAATTCATGCTTCATAAAAAGCTATACAAGCCCCTAGCTCAATTGGGCATAAAAATAAAGTCCAAAGATCAAGTTTCAAGAATAGGACTGCCCCTCACAAGCAACCCTCCAAATCATGAGGGTGCTCACAAGTTAAATGAGGAGCTTGCAATTAATCAAGCGAGTAAGTATGTGTCCCTCACGAGTGGGTCACGATCATGAGCGGCACACAAACTACTCTCTAATGGCTACTTTAAGCTCCAACGGCTATAAAGTTCAAGCCTCAGGCTGAAGCCTTCCCTCATGACCATGAGCAGCACCTCGGCTACAAAAAGCTAATATTTGTTTATTGAAGATAAAGGAGCATGGGAAAGGCATTAATGATCTCCAACAACCATTTTTCATCCTCATTCAATATATATAAGCTCTAGAACTTAATTTAATAAGTTTTTCAAGTTGGTTGAGTATTGAATGCTTTGAACATCTCATTGACCTACTCATTCTCTCAAAATTCTCTTTGTAAACTTGAGTGTGGGTTGTGGATTAGTTTTAGATCTCTTCTTCATCTTCTTTCTTAGGTTAAAAAAGGGAAGTGAGGAGTTAATGCTAGTGAATTAGGTTTAAGTGTGAGCCTTAAACACTTGTGATTCATTGTTTGGTTAGAGCTTATCATAGAAAAGCTCATTGTGTTGTAAAGGTTAGAGTTGAGCCTCAAAACTCTTGTAAACTCAATCTTAAATAATAAGATTGGTGTGGGTGTTAAAAATCCTGACTTGAGGATAAGTTAGGTGGATACGTATATTCAATTTGTGAATCGAACTCTTTAAATTCTTGAGCTCTTCTTACTTTGCTCATAAATCTTCTTTTAGCTCTTAATTAATCTTTAATTTCCATTAATTTTTTATTAGCTCTATTCACCCCCCCTCTAGGGCCCTTTTTACTATATTTATTTGTCTTTTTTTCATAATTTAAATAAAAAATAAAAATTAGTCAAATAAATTATAATTGGAATATTGACCATATTTATTTGTCTTTTTGATAATTTAAATAAAAAATAAAAACACTCAAATAAATTATAATTAGAATTTGACCATAGTCATTTGTCTTTTTATAATGGGATAAGGTTCATTTAAGCCCCCAAAGTTTACTCCGATAAGCCCCCCAATTTTTTTTTTGGCTCAAATAAATTAGAGTTTGATTAAAAAGGATCATCTAAGCCCTTCTTTACAAACAGACTTTTATGTCTGTTACCTTAAGTGATGACATGGCAAACCTTCTTCTTCTTCCTTCACCTTCATCGTACCATCACCACGACTACCACAACACAGCTTCTTGAAAAATAATTTTCATTAATTATAAGTGGTTGGTCCTTCCAAGATGAATATCACTCATTGCGATTATATATTTGTGTGTAAATATAATTATCTATCAAGCAATAGCAACTATGCCAATTCGTACAACAACTGTGTTGTTGTCCTTAGGGTCGGAATTCCTGATAGATCTACTAGTAGTTGAAGTAACATAAGAGAAAGATGAGATCTTCCAGCAGGTCTACTTCTTCTTTCTCAATGATGACTCATCCATATCTATTTGTTCTTGTCTACGCTCTTTACTGCAAAATGGTGTATTCCCTCTATACATGAAGATGTCAAAGTTATAGCCAAGAGGTTTCCGGCAGAGAAAGCAGGCTTCCATGAAGAGAGGCTCTTGACCGTCGTAATTAGACAACATGTTTTTCTGATGATTGATTAATGGAAATTAACAATATCAAAGAGACAAGAAGAGGAGGAGAGTAGAAACGGTGATGTGCTATAATTGAAATATATTTTAGATGAATATATCACTCATTCACTGCATCGGAAGGCAAAACCACAAATCCTAAGAACCACTACCAATAAACCAAATTCAAAGTCACAAACGACAAACCAAAACTAAAATCAAAATGCAACAATTTTTTAAATCCTTCACTAGAAGGTTACAATTTTTCTTTTATTCAATTCGACCGCAGCAAAGTAATCTCAGATTTGTCCTTTTCAGAACTGCCAAGTGTTGGACTGCTATTAACTGACCTCAGTTGCATAACTTTATTAATATTACCTAAAGGCAGCTGTGATACCAAAGCCTGGATTTCTCATTCAGCATTAGGGGATTTCTCATTCGAATCAGCAACAAGACTGGATTTTGAAGCCACTAATACCTCCAAATCAAACAATTCCAATTCAGGTTCTCAATGGATATCATTTCCAGCAAGCCGTAAACGGTATTTTCTCTACAGAAATAAAATCAAATCAATTTAGATGATTGATACAAAAAAATAGAGATATATAAACACAGCAAAAAAACAGAGATTATACCTCATTATTAGGCAGGTGTGTATTCAATACACAGTCCACAATTCTTGTAGATTCCTCCTACTTTAAATTGATGCAGTTAACCAATCCTAATTCATAAACTGACAATACAACAGTTGATACTGATTCTAGAAAAATGCAGCTAAATGCTCATAAATCACAGTTTGTTTTAAGGCAAATACAACACTGAATTTGGTGTCCAGGGCCAGCTTCCAGGTTGATCTCACAAGGCTCGACAATCAGAGACGAAGGGATTAGAGGAGAAGAACCTCATGGTGCATCATCGACCATTGACTAGCGAGCGAGCGAGAGAGAATTCTAGGTTTTGGATTAAATCAAATTATTTTATAATTGCAAATTCGATAGAGAATTTTAGATTTCAATTCCAGATCCATAGCCAACCCTACCACCACAGTTGGTGATTTCGACGCCAAGGACAATAGGGTCCTCTCAGACAGCAAAATAGAGCATTTCATCTTTAAATTAACACCACTACCTTTACTTGTTTTAAATCATTAAATTTTTTTGTAAGAGAAAAATGAAGGCAAGGAAGAGATTTGATGGAGCTATAGTGTGGTAGTGGTGGTGATGAAATGGTAAAGGTGAACACATAAGGTTTTTTTTTTAGAAAGGTGAACGTAGAAGTTGGATAAAAAAGAAGAACGGAAAAAAAATCAATTAGGTCATTGGTAAAGTTTTCCATGTCACCGCTTAAGGTAACAGACATAAAAGTCCGTTTGTAAAGAAGGGCTTAGATGACCCTTTTTAATCAAATCCTAATTTATTTCAGCCAAAAAAAATTAGGGGGCTTATATGAGCTTCGGAGTAAACTTCGGGGCTTAAATGAACCTTATCCCTTTTATAATTTAAATAAAAAATTGGTCAAATAAATTATAACTGGTCGTGAATCCGCACTTTACACAGAATGAAAATAATATAATATTTTAAAATAATTAATTAAATAATTTTAATAAATGAAAACTACAAATTAATCATATATAAAAATGAGAACTTAAAAAGTTACAGCAATAGCTTTATTTTATTATTTTTTATTAAGAGTACATATATATTTTTTTAATATGTATAGTAATAACAATAATTTAATAAATAAAATAAAATAAAAAATAAAAATATTTGAAAAATAGGGATGTTTTAGTTAGAATAGAGGACAATTTTTTATGAAAGGGAAGCAAAATGTTTTAAATGAATAGATTTAAATTGTTTTACATAGAATAGAATATGTGTATTTTAAAATAAAATTTTTTAATATTTTTTATAGAAAATATTGTGAATTTTAATAATTCAACACATACGTCTTTAAAAGTAAATATTGAATTATGAAGAGAGAAACTTATCAAATTTTGGATTTTATGACTTGGAGACACACACACACACATATATATATATATATAGACAGACACACTAGTAAACAGTTATGTGTTTCCCACAAAAAAAAGAAATTTAGATTCACAATAGTAAATAAATTATTAAACAAATATTTTGATATTAATATTAATATTATTATTATTATTAATAAATAAAAGTTTAATAATAATTGGTATTTATTTTTATAACAATTTGACATTAACTTAATATAGTTAAAATTCATTGAAATTTCGATAAATTTTTTATTTAAATAATTATCTAATATTTTTTAATATTTTTTATAATTAATATTTTTCTTAACTCTGAAACTAATTTTATATAAAAATATTATGGCCTTAATTAATCATACGATAATAAAAAATATTATTTATTTTTAATAAAAATTTATATTTTCTTTATATAACAATTTAATATTACAATATTATTATACTTATAATTAATTACGGCTTTAATAAAATTTTTTAACTTAAACAGCGATACTTTATTTCCTCAATATCCTGAACATTAATACTTTTATTCACTCAAAAAATAATTTAATGTAGTTTTTTTTAATTTCAACTAATAAATAAATGATAAAGATTAATTAATTTAATTTTAACTTTTTTATTAAATTTTATAAAAATATCTAACAATAATAATTATAATACTTTTCTAACAGAAATACTATTGTTAAATAAATTATATACTCTATTTTTTAAAATATAATTATAGATACAAAATAAATAAAAAAATTTAATTATTTACTTAATAAATTTTAATTTAAAAATTTTTTAAAAATAATAATAGTATTATTTTATTTACATGTCAACCTAATTTTTTTAATCTTGATTGTGTTACATTATCACATAGTAATTTATTAAAATTTTAATAAATTTTCTATTAGAACAATTATGCAACACTCTTTCATTTTTTTTTATCTATATAATAATATAATTTTACAAACTTGATGGAATAAAAATATAGTAATTTATTGTATCCTAAACTTGATTATTTTGTCGATGTAGAATTGTTCAAACCTGTTGGTTTTCTCAATAACAGTGCTCATGCACATATTTCTAATTCCATCACCGATGATTTTCTAAAATCTACGTATGCAGCAGTGGTGGCTGCGCGGCCTTCAGAACCTATTTAATTGTCTTCCCATCATAAGGAAAGTGCTTATCAGTCGATTAAAATCAACCTTGACATTTATAAGAAACATGTGTCCCTTTGTCAGCATTCATTAATTGCCTGAATGGTTTTACAAAAGGGCGACACTCCTTGGATTCTGCCTAAACTCAAGGAGAAATTGAATTCAATATGGAATCTACCATCGGGTTGGCGACTTATATCTCTTGAAGAGGATTTTATCAGGTGCTTCTTCAGTCAGCAACAGCCATGGAACAAGTATGGAATCGTGGAACAATTGCTCTTAAACCTGGTCTCCATCGTCTTCAGCAATGGATGCCAGATTTCGATCCTTATAAGGAAAAGACCACGCTTTGATAAAGCCACTCTTGAAGGTGATCTTGGACACTTTGCTCGTGTTCTAGTAGATGTGGACTTGGCAGGCTCTTTGCAGCATTTGTTGATGCTTGAATGTAATGGAATGCTTCTGGATATTGACGTCATATATGAGAATTTGCCATTGTTCTTTCAATCTTACAATTCGATTAGGCATGGAGCTATAAATTTTAGACTATTTACATCTAAGAATGTTATGAATAAACATGATTCTGCTAAGCCAGAGGTGCTTCGTGAACCTTCTAGAGGGCGATCACGGTTCCGGACTGAGTGGCGTCCAAAATGAACTCGGTCCCCTGGGCATCTAGTGGAGCATCGTTTGCATTCACCTGACCATGCTCATCAGACTATTCTGAACCCTCTGCCAAATGACTTGGCTCCGGTTAATCAACTAAAATTGAAACTTCGTCTAGATGCTATTTTGAAAGCTTCAGTTATTTCTTCTACTATTCCCTAAGTAGATCATATTTTTTATGGACATGTTTACACCTCTAAACTGTAAGATTATATAGATCAAGTCTCTAGTGCGAGTAATGAAGCCTCGGATGATCAGACTCTAGCTTAACATGAAATAGAATCTGTAGCTAAGTAGTCTTGGGAAGATCTTACAGAATCTGAGAAAGATAATTGGCATTTTGTTTCAATTAAGAAGGAAAAAAAAGAAAAAAGGAAAGTTGAATGCTCCAGTGCTCATAGAGCCTTGACCAAACACCAGGTATGTTTCACGCTCTTCTCAATGAATGTTTTTTATTGGAATTGTCGGGGGTTAGGAAACCCTGACACCCATCGAGTTCTTTATACTTTAGTTTGCACTCATCGTCCTTCTTTTGTTTGTGTTGCTGAACCTATGGTTCATTTCAAAGCTATTAACAGTAGATTTTGGACTTCTTTGAATTTGTCTTTTATTTCTTTTTCATTGTCTAATACTCCCAAATTATGGCTGCTGGTTTCTAATCGGATTGGTGTGGGAAATCTAAATGTGTTCTCTAGCTCTGATCAGCATATTATAGTGGAATGTCCGGTTAATAATCAATCTCAATTCGTTACTTGTGTCTATGCCAGTGTTTATGCTACATCTCGTAGACTGCTTTGGAATGAGCTTGAGTACCTTGCCTCTTTAATCATTGAGAATTGGTTTGTAATTGGGGACTTCAATGCCTGTTTTGGTGCACATGAAAAACTAGGTAGACCTCCTAATGCCAGATCTTGTCAGGAATTCTCTTCTGCTATGGCTAATTGTTCTTTGTCTTGCTTAAAAAAAAGTCCTCTTTTCACATGGACAAATAAAAGAAGAGGTGTTCACATGGTGGATATTTGTTTGGATAGAGCTTTTTACTTTGAAATCTCTTTTCTTAATTGGGGTACTATAGAGTGTCATGCTCTAGCACGCATTCACTTTGATCATAATCCTATTTTACTTCGTTGTTGCCAAGGCTCAATGGCTCCCAGGCCTTTCTGTTTCTTATCTATGTGGACAAGCCATGCGAGTTTCTTAACTTCGATTGATACATTTTGGAAATCTATTTCAATTTCAGGACATCCAATTTTCATCATGATGTATAAATTGAAGTTACTGCGTTCCTTTTTCCATAGTTGGAATATGAATACTTTTGGCCATGTTGATCAATTAATTGCCTTAGCTAAACAGAAAATTCTTGATGTTCAATAGCTGATGGAAATTAATAGGTTCTCTGAAGAACTACACAGTCGTGAACTAGAAGCAAATAATAACCTTGTCATGCAATTATATAGACAGGAATCTTTGCTCAGAGATAAAAGTAGAATTCGGTGGCTGTAAGAGGGAGCTAGAAACTCCAAATTCTATCATAGCCTTCTTTCTCACCAGAGTGGTCATTCTTTTAGAGTTTCTTTAATGATAAATGGGACTTTAAAGACTGCTTCTTCTCGGATTTCTACCCATGTCACTCACTTTTTCTCTTCTCTTTTCACTTTGAAACAATCTCCCTGTGATTTTTCAAGGTCAAGCAGGTAATTTCGAATGTTGTTTCTGCTGTTGATAATTTATCTTTGATGTTAATGCCTAGCAACGATACCATTTGGTCAATTATTTTTCATATGGACCCTCACAGAGCGCCTGGCCCTGATGGCTTAATTGGTTTATTTTTCCAGACTTGTTGGGACACTTGTGGTTCTGAGGTTTGTACTACAGTTCGCAATTTCTTTGTTGTAGGTTCTTTATTATCTGGCTTAAATTCCAATCTTATTGTTCTCATTCTAAAAGTAGTTAGTTCCAATATAGTTGATAAATTTTGTCCCATTATTTTAAGTAATTTTCTTTCCAAGATTATTACTAAAATTTTAGTTGATTGTTTGGGTTCTATTTCTTCAAAGATTATCTCTGCAAATCAATTTGGTTTTTTTTAAAGGAGGAATATTGAAGATTGTATAGTTGCTGATTCTGAGTGTTTTAATTTGATGGATCGTCCTTACTAGGGCGGTAACATGGCCTTAAAGATAGATATTAAAAAAGATTTTGACTCTATAGAATGGGATTTCATCATTGCAGTGTTGCAGAGTTTTGGATTTTCAGAAAAATTTTATGATTGGATTTGGGCAATTTTTCAGTCAGCTAGGATTTCTATTTTAATTAATGGTAGCCCAAATAGGTATTTTTCATTCCCTCATGGCGTTAGGCAGGAAGATCCTCTCTCTCCTTTGCTTTTTTGCTTAGCTGAGTAATTTTTGAGTCTTAGACTGGCTCAATTAACAAAGTCTGGAGAGTTGGTGCCTATGGTGTGTGGAGATAATATTACTTGTCCTTCTCATCTTTTTTATGTGGATGACATTCTTATTTTTTGTAAGGTAACTCGTGGTAATATCAATCTTTTTTCCACTACTTTTAATGAATATGGTTTTCTTTCGGGTCAGAAAGTTAATTGGGATAAATTAGAAATGTCATTGAGCAGCAGTATCAATTCTACGCGTGCCCATGCCTTACGTACTTCGGCAAGAATGTGTTCTGGGTGCATCCCATTCACTTATTTGGGTGTCCCTATGTTCATTGGTGCTCCTAAGTCTAGATGGCTTAAAGCTATTGCAGATCGTGTTATTGGTAAAATGGAAGCACGGAAGGGTCACATTCTTTCCATGGCTGGTAAACTTGCCTTGATCAAATCTTCTATTTCTGGTTCTTTGTTGCATAGTTTCATGATTTACAAATGGCCTGCCTCCCTACTTAAAAATATGGAAAAGGCCATTCTTAATTTTTTATGGACGGGTTCTACTTCTTCTAAGAAATTGGTCATAATTGGTTGGGATAAATATTGTGCTCCAGTTGAGGAGGGTGGTCTTGGGTTAAAAAGATTATATTGTCTTAACAAAGCTTTGTTAGGAGGAGTTGCTTGGAAAGTTTGTTGTAGTGATAATTTTGTGTACTCCTTTCTTCGCATGCATTTTCTTTGAGTTCGTGTTCCACAAAATTCATTTATTTCTTCATCATTTTGGCCATCAATCTGTGCTATCTATGAAGATTTTCAGAATAATTCTCAATAGCTTTCAGGGGTGAATTCTACCCTTAATTTATGGACTTCTGATTTTTGGGTTATTCTATTGTTGATCGAAATTGTATTCCTCTCAAGTTTAGAAATCGACTTCATGCTACCATTAGTAGTTTCTTTTGGGATGGCTCTTAGCATGTCTTAAAGGATTTCTCCAATGCTTTTCTGGAGGTTGTCTTGGATTTAAATAATGTGATTCTCTCTACTACGCATAAAGACATTTTCATTTATTGTCTTTCTCCAAATGGTAGTTTTGCTTGTAAATAGGTTAATGATTTTTATCGATCTCCTTTCTCTAAAGTTGCTTGGGGACGTGATCTTTAGAGACACTATCTTCACACTAGCCATTCTTTTTTATGTTGGAGAGCTTTGCAGCAGGTCTCTCTATAGATGAAGCCCTTCAACGGAAAGGTATGATGCTAGTCTCACAATGCCATTTATGTTCAAATACTTTTGAAACTATGGATCATGTCTTAGTTTATTGTCCATATATAAGAGCTCTTTGGACTGCTGTCCAAGACCTATTTCAGGTACGCTTCTCCATTTCTGGTTCCACTTTGGATTTATATTCAACTGCGACATCACTTTCTTTTTCAAGGCAACTTCTAGCTCTATGGAAAGTGGGTGTTATTTTAGTTTATTGGCTGCTTTGGTATGCTAGAAATAAAGCAACATTCCATAATGTATTTATGCCATTAAATGTCTCCATCCAAAGCCTTTGTAAATGTATTAAGGAGTCAGCTTTGTTTAAGGTTGGGCACATGTATAATTTGCATTCTAATTTAATATGCCTTCGTCGTCTTCGCATTCCGGGTATTGCGAAGCCTACTGTCACTCCGCGTATGATTTTTTTGTCTCCTCCTTTAGCTGGTTGGTTTAAAGTAAACATTGATGATTCGACTAAGGGTTGTCCGGGGCCTACTGGTGCAGGTGGTGTCTTCCATAACTCTCATGGAACTGTTGTTGGGTCTTTTCCGATTCCACTTAGTATGAAATGATAGTTTTCATAACAGTTGTTTGTTTGGCTCTTCAACATCATTTTACTCCTCTTTAGATCAAAAGTGACTCATCTTTTATTGTCCAGGCCATCCAAAATCCAAGCATCCAGGTGCCATGGGTGATGCGCATAGATTGGCATTCCTTCCTCCTCTCCATCAGCACCATGCGCTTTCACATCAGTCATATTTTCCGGGAAGGGAATCAAACTGCCAATCAGTTAGCTAATCTGGCAGTTCCTCTTAATAGTCTTCAGTGGTGGCTGTTTTTTTCCTGCCCAATGTCTTTATTTAGTTTTTAATGATGCTATAGGATGTATTTATTACCATTTTTTAGGTTGTGTTTTGCATTTCCTTCTTGTTATTGCCCTTTGCGGTTGTACCTCACTTTTGTATTTTTGTTCTTCTTATATATATATATATATGGTCAATTATTGTCATGATATGTAAAAATAATTCGAGGTATAAATACTTTCTTGCCACATTAGGAACTAGCTAAAATGATTGTTTCCATGATTTTTGTGTCTAATTCTATTATCATTAACCATGTTCCATTATATAATGCAATACTAGGATTAATATTACAAAGCAACATAATAAGAAATTTTTTTTATGTCATAATTCATGTTATGGGAAACCATTGAAATTTAATGACCTTAAAAATTCAATTGGATAAAGAACTTCTAATTCTTCGCAACTACTTGATGTTTTACACATTGAATTTGAATTATAATAAATCATTTCCTCTTCAGAAATTAACTTTAACATTTCTTGCTTAATAACATCAACTATTCCATTAGTTGGAGTTATAATTATTCTATTTGTTTTGTATATGAATAATAGCAATATTTATTTTCAAAGTTATGATATGTTTCATTTATTATTAAACTAGTTAGAACTTCATATATTTTTATAAGCAAATTATCATGAATTTCAATAAATAATATACTCCTCAATCATTTTCTACATTGTTTATGTTAGTGATATGCCCTAGGTCAATCATGTAATGACCATATTTTGACATTGTCATATTTCATTTATTAATAAAGAGACATATTCATTATTACTGGCTAATTCTAATAAGTTCCTTGAATAGTTAATTCTAGTTGAGGTCCTAAGGTATGTGACTTGATAGTAAAACTTTTAGGTGAAACTTGGATTCAATTATAAATTATCCCTAGTCAATCATTATCATTGAAACAATAATGAATATAAGATTAGTATAATGTTCATTGATGATTATGTTTTATTGATAATGTAGATGATATATTAAGTCTCATAGATACATATTTGAGAAATGATGCACTAGATCAACCCGTTATAAGAATAGTACATAGATAATTGTCATAAATAATTCTCATCATAGTAGTATTATTACAGTCCTCTAACCTAAAATCGCAATGGTTTCCTAGATAATAAGTTTTGTATTTTCACACATTCTAACATCATCTTTAACCGAATGGTAAATAGGTTGTGATTGGATATAGAATGAGTTATATGAGGAATGTGAGTGGTTGAGATAGAATTTGTCCCATTTTTATTATGAGAATATATCTATGGGCTTTTTGGTAAGTAAGACTAAAGAAAAATGCAAGGTTATCCTAGAATGAGTTAATAAAGAGTTATCAACATTTGATAAAAGAGTTATCAGTATTATTTTATTTGGATCGAGAAATAATATAATTGAACTATTGAACCTTAAGGGGTACAATAGTCATTCTCAATGGTTAAAAGTAATTAAGTAAAATTATATTTAATCCACATGTTTAAATGCTTATAATCAGGTCAATTAAATTTGAAATATTCAATTCTGGCATAAACGATGACAAATGCATCATGACCATAACTCATAAGTCAATGCAACATCAACCTTCTAGCTTTGCTAGGTCTGCAACTAGTGTCATGACCATGACAGACTCATAATGACTGTGATAAAGGGCAAAATTGAAGATCAAATTTTTATAACAAAAGTTAAAGTCGGATTTGGTGAAAAATGTTGGAAATCTTCATTATAAGTGGTAATAAGCAAATTCAAATCAATAGAAAAAATTTTCAAGCAAAATTACGAAGATCAAATTTGCAAAATTTCAAGAATTCTCGAAGCCTGTCACCACCAGTGTCATGATCATGACGACCAACTCCAAAAGTTCTTGAAAGTTTTCATGATCAGTGCCACCACTAGTGTCATGATCATGAAAGTGCACAAATTTAAATTTCTACTTTAGCACCCCGACTATCATGACCATGACACAGTTGCAGAGCTCTTTCTTCTGGATGGTTTAAATGGCTCTATTTTCATTAAATGCACCTTCAACAGCTCTTTTTCTCTATGAGAGTATAAATACAACTCAAAATTTAACTAGAGGAAGAGAATGAAGTTAAGCAAGCACATTTTGAGATATCTTTGAGAATTTACTCTTGATTTTAATCTTCAACCGCCCAAATTCTTCATCTTTATTCTTTATAATCTCTTCTATCTCAAAACTATTTTTGAGGGTGGGTTGGTGAGTGTTTAATACAATCATTCAATAGCTCAATAGTGAGATTGAGTGAGTTGGGATTAGGATTTAAACACTTGTAAGTTAAGATGATTATTTTAGTACTTAGGTTTGAGTGTGAGCCTTGTGAAAAACACTTGGGTTTGAGTATGAACCTTGTGAAAAACACTTAGGTTTGAGTGTGAGCCTTGGGAAAACACTTGTAAGCTAAGAGGATTGTTTGTAGCACCTAGGTTTGAGTGTGAGCCTTTGAAAAACACCTGGTTTGAGAGTGAACCTTATGCAAAACACTTGGGTGGCTTAGTTTAAGCTTATAAGGGTTTAATCTACACCTTGAAGTAGATTGATAGTGGATTGAAACTCTTATCAAGTGGTTAAGGAGAGGACGTAGGCTGTGAGAGCCAAACCTCTATAAATCCTTTATGATTTTGTTGCTCTCTTTCTTCATTCATTTCAACTCTAACTCTATTTTAAGTTTGCTCTTTGATAAATTTTTAAAATTACCTATATAGTTTAAAAAGCCAATTCACCTCCTCTTGGCACTTATGGAATAACATTTGGTATCAAAGATTTAGTCTCGATTCTTGAATATTTAACAATTTTGGAGAAAAGATCATGGCCTCCACTAGTCAAATTGTTGTCGCCCCCGATGTTCATAGTCCTAGCTACATATGACCTTCATTTTTTATGGTACTGATTATGCATATTGGAGAAATAAAATGGAGATGTTTTTGGATAATGAAGGAGTAAACTTATGGGATATTATTGAAGAAGGTTGGAGTCCTCCAATAAAGAAAGATAATGAAGGCAATGAGGTGACCATTCCTAGAAAGGAATGGAGTGATAAGCAATCAAAAGCCAACTTAAGAAATAAAAAGGCAATCATATCGTCTATTGTGATTTGAGTAGGGAAGAATACAATGAAATAGAGCATTTAAGGTCAACTAAAGAAATTTAGGAATGTCTAAAGACCAAACATGAAGGCACTAATCAAGTCAAGAACAATAAGTTGCAAATGCTTAAAAGAGAATATGAATTATTTGAAATGAAGCCCAATGAGAAAAATTGTGAGATGTATAATAGACTTATCACTCTCATCAAGTTATTTGCTACGGATGTAACAAAATGGGTAATATTAAATCTAAATGCCCAAAAGTTGAAGAACCCCTTCAAGAAAGATAAGAAGTTCAAGAAGGAAAAAAAAAAGCACTTTTAATGATGATGATGATACCGATGATAAAGTTGCCAATCTTTGCTTTATAGCATTGGAAGAACCTTTAAATGATGAGGTAACTTTAGATTTTGAATCCAATGATGAGATGTTACTTGCTTGTGAGAAATTGATGCATAAATGTGATAAATACTTGTCTAGAATTAATTCACTAAAAGAAATAGTAAAAACTCTAGAAGAAGAGCTTGAGAAATCAAGACTCTCTGATGAAGAGTTAACTAATTCATTGAATGAAAGTAATTCAAAGAAAATTGAGATTCCTAAAGAAATTACAAAACTTATTGAACAAAATGCATTTTTTAGAAAATGAAAATGGCAATCTTAAGGAGTCTATCTCTAGATTTAATAAAGGAAAGGAAATTATTGATGGCATGGTTTCTATGAATTCCACTCTTTTAAAATCTAAAAATGACATTGGTTTTATAAATGCTCATGCTAGTTTTTCAAAGATTGTAAAACTAAATTTTATCAAAAACCTAGTCTTAAAATCAATAAACCTAAAAAGTCTAATGGAAATAAGACTAACAAGTCTAGAGCTAATGGCTCAATAGGGCCTAAGCTTAGGAAACACAATCATGCTCATTCTCATGGTTTTCATGGTTTTAAAATGAAAGAGCATGCATAAAGTGTTAGATGCGATTATTGTAGTATGATAGGGCATAAGAATTCTAGAGGTTATATTAAAAAGACTCATTTGGGTTACTCAAATGATGGATCTTTCAATGCTAACCCCAAAGGACCCAAATATATTTAGGTACCTAAAGTGAGATGAACTATTTCCTTATAAGTGTGCTTGGAATCCATAACGTGCAAAGAAAAGTGGTATCTAGATAGTGGATGTTCGAGGCACATGACGGAGAAGGCCAACCTCTTCACACATTTGGAAATGAAGAAGGGAGCAAACTTACATTTGGTGATAATGCCAAGGGTAAAATTATTGGCATTGGTCAAGTTAGTAAGAAAGACTCTACTTATATTGAAGATGTTCTTTTGGTTAATGGCTTAAAGCATAATGTACTTAATGTTAGTTAATTATGTGATAAAGGCAATAAAATGACTTTTAAACCAAAGAAATGCTTTGTAACTCATATGGAAGAGAACAAAATCATTTTCAATGGTGAAAGAGTCAACAATGTTTATACTATTGATTTAAGCTCTTTAACTAACCAAGTTGTAGAGTGCTTTGTTGCTATTAAGGATGACACTTAGATGTGCCATAGGAGACTTGGTCATGCTAGCATGGAGCTCATTGGAGATCTAAGCAAAGGTGATAATGTCATTAGCCTACCAAAAGTGAAATTCTAAAAGGACAAAGTATGTGGAGCTTGTCAAAAGGGTAAGCAAGTAAAAAAGCTAATTTAAACCCAAAAATATTGTAACTTTCACTAGACCTATTCAATTGTTGCATATGGATTTATTTGGTCTTTATAGAGTTGCTAGTCTAAGTGGTAAGCACTATGCATATGTCATAGTTAATGACTACTCTAGACATACTTAGGCACTCTTTCTTGCTCATAAGGATGATACTTTTGAGCTTTTAAAATTCTTACAAAAAGAATTCAAAATGAAAAAAGGTTTTAAAATCTTTTCTTTAAGGAATGATCATGGAAAAGAATTTGAAAATGATTATTTCAAAACCTTTTGCAATGAAATGGGAATTTCTCATAATTTTTCTTCTCCTAGAACACCTCAATAAAATAAGGTTGTTGAAAGGAAAAATAGAGTCTTGGTTGAAATGGCAAAAACTATGCTCAATGAGTACAATTTACCTAAATACTTTTGGGTCGAAGCCATCAATACCGCTTACTATCTTTCAAATAAAGTTTTCACTAGACCTATTTTAAATAAAACTCCTTATGAACTATAGAATCAGAGAAAGCCTAAGATCTCATATCTAAGGGTGTTTGGATGCAAGTGCTATATATTGAATACCAAGGATAATCTTGGAAAATTTGATGCTAAAATCGATGAGGGAATCTTCCTTGGCTATGCAACTTCTAGCAAGTCATATGGAGTCTTTAATAAAAAGAACTCTAGTTGTAGAAGAATCTATGCATATTATGTTTAATAAGACTAATCCATTTGAGCCTAGAAAGGTTATTGTTGTTGATGATGATGATGTAGGCATCCTTGAAGAGCTAAATTAATAACAAGGAGCAATGGAGAATGATCAAGTTATTTCCCCTCCAATTAAGGCTTCTTAGAATGTGGTGGATACCTAAAAAGAAGAAGTTATAGAGGAACAAGTAGACCCCACAACTTCAACCATTCATGAAGATCTTCCTAAAGAGTGGCACTTCAAGAAAGACCATCCTAAGGATTTGATCATTAGTAAGACATCAAAAGGCGTAACTATTAGACACACTCTTCAACATTTAAATAGTCTTGCCTTCATCTCTCATATTAAGCCAACGAATGTTGATAAGGCCTTAATTGATGAAAGTTGAGTCCTTGTAATACAAGAAAAACTTAATCAATTTGAGAGACATAAGGTTTGGAATTTAGTCCTTAGACCTAAAAATTATCCTATAATTGGCACTAAGTGGGTTTTTAAAAACAAACTTGATGAACTAAGTGCAATTACTAGGAATAAGGTTGGGTTGGTGGCTAAAGGCTATAACCAAGAAAAGGGTGTAGATTATGATGAAACATTTGCCCTTGTTACTAGATTGGAAGCAATTAGGATGTTACTTGCATACGCATCACACATAAATTTTAAACTTTTTCAAATGGATGTAAAAAGTGTATTTTTTTAATGGTTTTATTGAGGGAGAAGTCTATGTTGAACAACCTCCAAGTTTTGAGCAACATGACTCTCTCAATCATAATTTTAAATTGTCTAAAGTTTTATATAGTTTAAAGCAAGCTCCTAGAGCTTGGTATGAAAGATTAAGTGCATTTCTTTTAAAAAATGGATTTTCCAAAGGCAAAGTTAAAATGCCTTTTTCATCAAAAAGCATAAAGATGGCATTCTCATTATACAAATACATATTGATGGTATTATATTTGGTGCTACTAATAAGCTTGAAGAATTTTCTAAGTGCATGAAGAGTGAGTTTGAAATAAGTATGATGAGAGAATTTAAATTCTTTCTCGGGCTTCAAATAAAGTAATGCACCAATGGAATCTTCATTAATCAAGCAAAGTACACCAAGGACTTGATCAAAAGGTTTGGGAAGGATGAAGCAAAGGCAAGCAAGACATATATGTACACCACCATCAAACTTGACAAAGATGAGAATGGTAAGAGTGTTGATGAAAAGAAATATCAAGGTATGATTGGTAGTCTTCTTTATCTTACAACAAGTAGGCCCAATATTATGTTTGTCATATGCATGTGTGCTCTTTGTTAATCTTGTCCTGAAAACTATCATTTGAATGCAATCAAAACAATTTCAAAATATTTTATTAACACATTTCATTTAGGACTTTGGTATCATGGGAGTGCATCATTTATCTTGTATCTTATTCGAATACGGACTATGCTGAGAGTATCCTGGAGAGGAAAAGTACCTCTTGTACTTTTTAATTTCTAGGAAATTCTCTTGTTTCTTGGTTTAGTAACAAATAAAATTCGGTTGCATTGTCCATCGCCAAAGCAGAGTATGTTGATGTGGGTTGTTATTGTGCACAAGTGTTATGGATTTTACAAAATTAATTCTTTCAAATATAGTCTATTCTTTTTGTCACCTTTATTTTTAGGGTTGTTTTTTTTCCAACATTTTTTACATATTTTTTCAACTTTTTTTTTACTTTATACCTTTTTCTTTCAACAATTTTTTTTAATAATTTTTTTGCTTTATATTATTTTCATTTACTTTTT
>CATIWM010091005.1:0-29728 GCA_949671775.1 Mallotus repandus | reverse complement strand
TGAAGACTAGAGCAAATTAACTATTCACAATGGACCAAATGACCTTAAACATTTAAATTAGTAGACATATTCACTTTCTAATCTCTCTCATTATATTTGATGGAGGATTTTTTTTCAAAGGAAAGTTTATTTTTATTTTTTTTATTTTTTATGCACTTTCTAATCTCTCTTGTTGTACTTAATAGGCGACAATTCCAAAACAAAGTGGGTTAATGGAAATCCTTTATGTCATGAGTGTTGACATGAATACATGATATGGAAGGTGTTAGATCCCACATAAGTGAAAATATTTCCGTATAAGCATCTTTTGTTACACTTAATTGGATAGGACTAATGGTTAACCTATTTTTTTTAAAAAAAAAACATACTATTTTTTTTTTAAATGCACATGTTCTACACATGAGTTATAAAGTTATTGTTGTTGTTGTTCTTTCCTATATAAAACACTCTAATTCTATATAGAACATGTGTGTTCTAAAATAAGATTTTTAATATTTTCTATAGAAAAATATTATGAATTTTAATAACTCAACACATAAGTATTTAGGAGTGAATGCTTAATTATAAGGAGAGACACTTTACAAATTTTGAAAAAAAAAAATTTTATTTCTCCAGTTGATATAAAGAGCTGATATGGAAGGTGTACAATGATTAGGATCCCATATAAGCAAATATATAGCCATATATGCTCAATCTGTTAGATTTAATTAGATAGGACTAATGGTTATTTTTTAAAATACTCACTAAATTGGATTATTAAGAATTAAATATTCAAAACTTAATTGTAAAAAATTCATAATTTTTAGGATTGCAAATGTTGTTATCACTTTTTTTTTATGATTTCATTCCATTAGGAAGGGAGACTTTTGTTCCTTCCTGTTTCGCATGCCAAACAGGGGAAATGAGATTATTTATTTATTTATTATTTTATAAAAGTACGATAAATTGATAATTAAAATTAAAACTACCATAACTAAAGTGTTAAAATTTTTTATTAACCGCATAAATTGAAAAAAAGTTCCCATTGTTATTTTCCCTTTACCCATTGATAGAGAAAAATTATTCCTAATTTAACATTATATTATTTTTCTTCCAAAACGCTATTATTTGAATTTTTAAATTAATTGTAAGAATTACCTTTTATGTCAATCATTTAGTGTATTTATAAATTTTTTTATGTAAATTATTTTTTTCCTAAATCAATGATGAACAGAATCTATTAAACTCTAAGTTCATAAAATTTACAAAATGGCAAAAGTCTCTCAAATTTTAAGGATACAACTCACGTCACTAAAGTTTTTCTTTTCTTTTTTCATAATATATCATTGATTCTTTTCTTCCTAAAAAATAGCTAGCATGTTTATCTATTTTAAGTGTATTAAATTTGATGATTATATAACAATGGGACTTTTTTTTTTTATGAATTTTAAGTGTATTAAATTTGGTGATTATATAACAATGTAATAGGTAAAAAAGTTTTCTATGAATTTTTATCATAACATGGATAAAAGTAGGGTTTAGTTAAAGTGAGATGCAAAGAGAAAGATTAAGAGCATACTGTGAGCAAACACAAGAGTTGAGAAGGAGAAGTAGAAGACTGTTCCAATTTGTTGAGAAGGTGAGCCTTGGAATTCATTGTTGATGCCATGTTCTATCACCCAAACAACAAAACCTGTAAACAGGAAAAAGCCTGCACTTGATAGCCAAAGATCTACTGTAAAGGGCTTCAAGAAAATCCATATTGCTTTTTTATTTTCTTTTTTAGGCGCCATAGCTAACATTCCAACGCCCAACTCTGTATATGGTATTGTAAAATCAACATATAATGATCGGTTCGATGTGATCGTCATATCTCCAACAACAATGTCAAACTTCTTTTTTTTAGGTACATATATCGCAATGTACATGCAACAAATAAAGCCATAAATAAATGAAAATTCGGAAATAGAAACCATTCACTACTACAATTTACACATAAAGCTACAAAATTTATAGCCATCGAAATTACAACTCTATAGATAATTGTACTTATCAGCCAGATGCATTAAAAGTTATATAGCTAAAATATTTATGTATATTAAGCTACAAGTAATTGGCTATAAAAATTAAGGTCGTAGCTAATAATATCATTTAGCTATAAACATGAATTATTTTACAAGGCAAATAGATTAATGACTAATATATCTTATTAGCCACAACAATAATTTATAGTTTTATAGTTAGCTACAAAAATCAAATTGTGGCTAACAAAAAAATATAAATGTGAAACTAAGAAGTTTCAAATCCCACATTGAAAATAAACAATAAAAAAAGTTTTCCTTTCTTTTATAACTAGAAATCATTAGTTTCCTTTCTATTAAAAAAAGAAATCATTAGTTTCATTTATTTTAATACATATACACACACAATTAAATAGCATTTAAAATAAAACAAAAATTTCAATTTTAAAATGAAAAAAGGATGTTATATTGTTTTATTACCTTCACATATCTATTCCTACATATGTATTTTATTTGCTATAATATACTACTTTTGTGGCTAATAATTAATTTTTTTGCTACACAGTTTATATTTATGTAGCAATTAATTTTAATATATATTTTTTTACAAATTAGCTTTATTATCACATGTTATAGCTAAAAATATGAAAATAGCTATAGGACACTTAAATTTCTTCTCTAACTTTTAGCTACGCTATTTCTTGCACCGACAAGCTACATAACTTATTTTCGTGGATAAAATGTTTAGCTACAAAATTTTATAGATTTCACTACAAATCATTCTAAAGTTGTAGGTAACAATTGTTCTAGTGATTTATTCTTTTTTTTTTTTTTGCCTGTTATTGTGTGAACCATATATGTTCAATGGTAGTTTGTTAGTATGTTAGTGGGATGGGGTCATTACCTTCTTCCCAAAAAGTTAACCTATTAAGGTGTGCAATGTCCACATTTATAAGTCTAAGACTTCTCCTACTTCTTTCTACTGCACCCAATTGTGCAACGCTACAGTTATATTAGCTCCTTGCCCAAGGAAGGAGAGGGACCTACCCAGGCTGGACCTACCTTAATCCTAGTACCACTTGTGAAGGTCCTATATTATAGAAGAGTATATTTGACTCTAATACCACTTTGTCACGGGGCCATTATCATCTCACCAAAATGTTAACCTATCAGGTTGTGCAACACCTATGTTTATAAGCTCAAGACCTTCTCCACTTCTTTCTTTATGGGATTCATGATATTTTATCCTGTTCGATTATTCAACGCCCTTATTATTGATAAGGATAACCTTCATCAGTTCCTTAAGCCAACCAACAACCTGATATACTACATTATTGTATCACAATTCTAATTAGCAACTCTACATGTATATAAACTGATGTTACGTTAATGTGGAATATACAAGAACTGTTTCATGGTATCAGAGCTCTAAAGTGGTTTTACAACCTAGCTTCTTGATGGCCACCGAAAGCTTAACTAGTCATATAATTATTCCTGCAAACTCATTTACCAGTCAAATTAAACTCCACAAACTACCTATTATGGCATGCACAAATTATGCCTTTACTTCACAGTTATGATCTTGCAAAACATGTTGATCGTCGCTCACAAGCCCCTCCACAATGATAAAAAATAATCAAACAAATCCCTAATTTGAGGCTTGATTTTGACAAGATCAGCTGGTCTTGAGTTGGATCATAGGATCCATCACTGAGTGCTTGTTTTGACAGGTTATTAGAGTAGCTAGTGCTAAAGATGCACGGGATAGATTAGTAAGGACATATGCTTCAGGTTCAAAGGCACAAATTAGAACTATCAAGTCTGTGTTTTTCAAATTACAGAAAGAAACAAATGAATCAATTTTTATCTATATACAATAGGCCAAAATAATGGCAGATAAATTAAGTGCCTTACAAATTCAGTGAGTGATGATGATTTGATTTATATAATTATTAATGGTCTTGAAACAAACTACAACCCCTTTATTCATTCTTTTGAGAATATAATAGATACTGTCACCTTTGATAACCTATATGGTCTTCTACTAAGTGAAGAAACCAGCTTGATCACAGAAGCAAAACGCAGATAGCCTATCTTACCAACACCTTCTGCCTTCTATACACTTACTGCTACTAGAGGACGTGATGGCTGACTCTACTGAGGACGTGGCTGAGGTCCTCAGAACACCTCTAATCTCAATGTTACTCGATCTACTGGAGAATTTTCATCAAAGTCACTTGGTTATTCATTTACCCCAAACTTTATGAGTTCAACCACTCAATCACCTACTTCCATGCATTGCCACAATTGATAAAGAATTGGTCACTTTGCTAAAAAATTATTCTTTACCAAAACTCAACGCTTTAACCCATTTCACTCCCTCTAAACCATCAATAAATTTAGCTTCTTTCAACTCTTCTTCAACATAATAGTGGATCATAGACTCTAGTGCTACTAATTACCTCACAGCAGTTATTGATAACTTGAGTACCAAAAAGGACTATCAAGGTCTTGATGACATAATAATTGGAAATGATAAAACCCTTTAAATTTTACACATTGGCTCTTCTTGCTATCAAACAATGAATACATATTTCTCTATTGACAATATTGTTCATGTACCAAGTATTTGTAATAACATACTTTTAATTTCATCATTTATAGATACTAACAAAATTTTTTTTTTTTTGAATTTTTTCCATCTCATTTGGAAATCGAGGATATCCCCACGAGGAATTTGCTGCTTACAGGCTAGAATAAAAATGGACTCTACTCTATGGATATGACTCCCTATTAGTAAAAGGCAATAAATAATGATTAGTCAATAACTAAAAATAACTATAAGTGATTCATTAATATAGGCTATATATATTCTCATAAATAGGAGATTTAGGTTAACATTTATAGGTTCCTAGGATTGCTCCATATAATCAGCATGTACAACTTTATTTTCTTTGTATAGTTGGCAGTCTTGCCTATATAATGAAAGACCTTCTCTAAAAGAGAAGATAATTCAAACCATTTTATTATGGTGTCAAAGCCTACATTTGAGAAATCTTAGCTTTCTCAGTCATAGCCTTAGTGATCATTGAGAAATCAGATCATGTTTGTGTCAAATTCATTAGCAAAAGTTATATTGCTTGGGAGTTTCAGTTGGAGACATTTCTCAAAGGTAAAGAGTTATGGGGTCATATAGATGGCAACACTAAAGAAGAAGCTATTGCTGCAGATAATGCAGTTTGTGCGGCTAAAGATAATCAAATCATGACCTGGATTCTTGTTTCTATGGAGCCACATCTAATTCTTCCTTTACGCACCCATAAGTCTGCAAAGGCCATATGGGATTATCTCAAGCAAGTCTACAATCAAGATAATAATGCAAGGTGTTTTCAACTTGAGTTAGCCATTGCTATCTATACTCAAGGGGATCTATCAGTTCAAGAATGCTATTATAGTTTTCCAACTTTGTGGAATGATTATTTAGATCTTGTTACAACTAAGGTCTTTGCAAAAAGTTTGGAGGTAGTACAACAAGTACATAAAGCCAGTCAAAGAGATCAATTTTTAATGAAATTGTGACATGAATTTTAATATAATGGAGATACTTTTCTAACTTTGGACATCTATTTTGGAGAAATCTTGCGTGTAAAATAACGTATCAATACTCAAAACATTATGAAGCAGACTTTTGCTGCTTCTAATATTGTTTTAGTTGCTTATGCTGCTTATGGCAAGGGAATGGGGAAAGGTCGAGACATGAGTACAACACAGTGCTATAGCTGTAAAAAATATGACCATATTACACCTTACTGTCTTGAGAAATTTTATAACTATTACAAGCAGTCTAGGCACATCATTAAAGAGTGTCCTACTCGTCCTTCTTGCTTCAATAAGGCCTATTATGTTGTTCTTACTTCAGGTGCTTTACAGGCTGTTATCTCTACTACTATTAGAAAAACTCCTGTTGCTGCTCTACAACCTACAACACCTCCTCTAACTCGAGAGTCAATGCAGGAAATGATTGTACATGCATTTTCAGCACTTGGACTTCAAAGTACTTGTTCTTTATTTACTTCTTGGATCGTGGACTCAAGTGCCTCTAATTATTTGACTAATTCTTCTCATGGATTAAGTAATATTAGAGAATATTATAATTCCTCATCAATTTAAACAACTAATGGTAGTGATCTACCTATTGCAGCAGTTGGTGATGTATTTTCTTCCTTTAAGGATGTTTTTATATCACCTAATCTTAGTGTTTATTGGTCAACTTGTGGACTAAAATTATGATGTGCATTTTACTCATAATGGTTATGTTGTGCAGGATCTGATGTCAGGGCAGTTCATAGCGAAGGGGCCAAAGCATGAACATTTATTTTTTTGCAATTACCTATTCTATACAGCTTTTCTTTATCCTTTGTCCAAGCTTTACTTTGTAATTAGTCTAAAGGGTCTAATAAAGTCTGGAATAAGCATCTTGGTCATCCTAGCTCTATGATTCTCTCTTGTATGTTGAAATATGGTCTATTACATAATAGAGAGCATTCTTCTATTGTGTTTTCTAATCGTGCAACTTGTAAACTTAGCAAAAGTAAAATTTTACCCTTTCCATTTGAAGGTAGTAGAGCTATACATAGCTTTAAAATACATAGCGATGTCCGAGGAATTAATCATACCATCTCTCATGCTCAATACAAATATTTTATGCTTTTTATCGATGACTACAATAGATATACATGAGTTTATTTCCTGCGCCACAAATCATAAGTATTTTCTATGTTCAAACTATTTTTAGCTCTAGTTCAAACTTAATTTTTTTATGCTAATATAAAAATTCTTCAATCTTATTTAGGAGGGGAATATGTGTCTCATGAGTTCCAATCTATTTTGCAATATAAAGAAATTATCTCTCAACATTCGTGTGCTTATACTCTACATCAAAATTGAGTAGCTAAACAAAAGAATTGTCATCTTTTAAACGTTGTTAGGACTTTACTAATTGATTCATCTGTTCCTCCTAAGTTTTGGGTATAAGCACTCACCATAACAACTTTCCTCATTAATAGACTTCCTTCCCAAGTTTTGGATTTTGAGTCTCCATATTTTAGGTTGTATCGTAGCCATCCTACTTACACAAATCTTCACATTTTTAGGTGTGTTTGTTTTATACATCTTCATCTAATGGAAAGAAACAAGCTTTATGCTCAATTTATTCATTATGCTTTCTTAGGGTATAATGTCACTCAAAAAGGTTTTTTGTGTTATGATCCTAATTCCAATCGAGTTCATATTTCAAGGAATGTTTTATTTTTTGAAAATTAATGGCTCTTTCCTATGTCTTCATCTCCAAAGTCGTCCCTTCAGTTCTTGCCTTCTTTTGATTACACTTCTTATGCTCCTAATACTTAGGTTGAAGGGTTTAAGCTAGGCATTGTATACCAGCGGAGATCTTCCATGCTGACCCTTTCCACACCTACCTTGCAAGCTAGTCCCTTGCATCGTTCCATAAGAATTATTGGTCCTCTTGACAAATATGGATTTCCATCCCTTAAAATAGGTACCCCTACTTCTGCCCTCTCTGTTACTCTCTCTTCTATTTCTATTCCTACTAGTTACTCGCAAGTAGTCAAAGAGAAATGCTGGCAGCAGGCCATGCAAGAAGAATTATGTGCTCTTGAAGCTAAAAAGACTTGGGAAGTGGTTAATTGTCATGCTGGTGTGACTCCACTAGGCTGTAAATGCATCTATTCAATTAAGGTCAAGTCTGATGGGAGTTTAGATAGGTACAAGGCTCGCTTAGTTGCTCTTGGTAATAATCAAGAATATGGAGTCAATTATGAGGAAACTTTTGCTCTGGTAGCCAAAATGACTACCATATGCACAATTTTGTTTGTCATTGCTTCACAAAATTAGAGTTTGCAACAAATAGACATGAAGAATGCATTTCTTCATTGAGATCTCAAAGAAGATTTTTATATGCGTCCTCTTACAGGTTTAATTTCTAACTCCACTTTTGTAGTGTGCAAATTGCATTGCTCATTGTATGCTCCAAAATAGGTGCCCTGTGCATGGTATGAGAAATTCACTTATACCTTACTAAAGTTTTCTTTTCTCAAAAGCAAGTTTGATGCATCTTTATTCCTTCAGAAAATTGAGTAGAGTATTATCATTCCTTTAGTATATGTTGACGACATCATAATCATGGGTACTGATTTCATTTTTAACTCTCAACTAAAGCAGGATTTACAGGACTCGTTTCACATGAAAGATTTGGGCTCTCTCATATATTTTCTTAGTATAGAGATTAATGTTAATTCAAATGGTATTTTTCTATCACAATACAAGTATGCTCAGGAATTTGTGACAACTGCTAGTCTCCAAGATTCCACTCCCTTGATACTTTAATGAAGCTTAATCTCAAGCTACGAAAAGAAAAGGGCAACTTGTTATCAGACCCTGTAGCCTATCAAACTCTTGTTGGTAGCCTAGTCTATCTTACTATCACTAGACCTGATATCTCTTATGCAGTACAACAAGGTAGTCAGTTTATGGCTTCTCCTAGGCACCTACATATGGTTACAGTTCGTAGAATCATTCACTATGTCCATAGCATAGCTTCACGTGGACTTTTTTACCCTGCTTCTACTTCACTTGATCTTGTAATATATAGTGATGATGATTATGCAGGGTGTCATGATACAAGGCCTTCTACTATAGGATGGTGTATGTTTCTTGGACCAGCTCTTATTTCCTAGAAAAGTAAGAAACAAGATCGTGTTTCTAAGTCCTCAACTAAGTCTGAATATAGAGCTATGTCCTAAGCTTGTGCTGAAATGCACTAACTCCATGTGCTACTAGCTGAGCTTTGTTTTCCTCTATGCATTCCTACTCCTCTTTATGTAGATAATACTAGTGCAATTCACATTTCTGCCAATCCCATCTTCTATGAATGTACTAAACATATCAAGGTTGATTGCCACTTCAGTCGTAAGGCTTATGAAGCTAGGATCATTTCTCTTCCTCATGTGTCTACCACTCTTCAAGTGGCAGATGTTTTTACTAAGGCTCTCACACTGCCTAGACATAAATTTCTTACCAACAAATTGATGCTTGTAGATCACCCGTATTAATTTTAAGGGGAATGTTAGTAAAAGGAAATAAATCATGATTGGTCAATAACTACATTACCTCTGTAAAATAACTATAATTGATTCACTAATTTAGGCTATATATATTCTTATAAATAGGAGATTTAGGTTACCATTTATAGGTTCCTAGGATTACTCCATGTAATAAGCATGTACAACTTTATTTTCCTTGTATAGTTGGTAGTCTTACCTATATAATAAAAGACATTCTCAAAAGGTAAGACAATTCGAACCATTTTGTTACTTCTATTCCAAAATCTTTACCAAAATAAGCTATTCTTTATCCTCTTTCGACATGGCATGCTTGACTAGCACATGCTTCATTCAGAACTGTTAAACAAATTTTGTCTTAATCACAAATAAAATCTTCCAATAAAGAACATTCTTTATGCCATGCTTGTTCTATTAGTAAAAGTCATTGTTTACCTTTTCACAATCATCATATTCAGCATCTTATCCATTAGAACTCATTTGCTCTGACTTATGGGGACCATCACCAGTACCTTCTCATGATGGGAAATAATATTATATTTTACTTTATGGCCATTATAATAAATATTCTTGGATATATTTTCTCACCTACAAATCTAAAGTCTTGAGTGCATTTATTAAATTTTGACATATTGAAAAAAAATTTAACCAGTCCATTAAAAAATTTCAAGCAAACTAGGTGGAGAATATCAGAGTCTAAATCAATATTTATCTGATCATGGAATAACTCAACATAGCTCTTGCCCATACACACTCGAGAAAAATGGTTGTGTTGAACATAAACACCATCACACAGTTGAAACCGGCCTTTCTTTGCTGAACCACTCATTCATTCCCTTAAAATACTAGACTTATGCCTTTGAGATAACAACATACATTATCAACCATTTACCCACTCAACCCTAAAAAACACAACACCATATGGAAATTTGTTTTATACCAAACGTGGTTATCATTCCCTGCAATTTTTTAGATGTTTATGTTATCCTTGGTTATGTCCACAGTCTAAGTACAAATTAGCTCTTCATTCCTCAAAGTGTACTTTTTTAGGTTACAGTAAATTACATAGGGGCTATTACTATCTTGACTTTATTACTCACAAAATCATTGTCTCACGACATGTTAATTTTGATGAATAGGTGTTTCCCTTTCAAATTGAGAGCACAAAGAGTTCATAATCCACTGGGATTTCATCCATAATAACCTTTCCAGTCACACCACCACAACTTAATATTCTTAGTCCACCTCAACCATTGCCTAAGCTACAACTACCCACTCAAACTACAAATCCTACTAACCCACCTTCTAAATACATACATACCACAAACTAAATATTCACATGTCCTACCGAAACCTAAACAATAATGACACCCACACACACCAATGAACTAACATCTCTTCTTGAACTCGCTTCTCTCATGCTTCAAAAATGACATCAACAAACATTACAATCAGTCTCGATCTTCCTTTAATAGTTGATCTCACTTCCTACTCTATGTAACAAGACTACACTACCACAAATCTAACCTGCCAATGCCATATGATCACTAGTTCATAAATTGGCCATTTAAAACTAAAAAAATTCCTCATAGTAACAACCACAACGCAGTCAGAACTAATCATATACAAATAAAGAGTAAAATTAATTCAATGGAGACAAGCAATGGAGGCAAAATTCAATGCTCTCACAATAAATAAAATATAGGATCTTGTAGCATCAATAGACATATAAAACATCATCGGATGCAAATGGGTTTACTGAATTAAATATACCCCAGAAGGAAATTTGATCATTATAAAGCATGTCTCGTGGCCAAGGGATATCATTAACGATAGGTGTGGACTTTCATCACACTTATAGTCCAATGTCTCGTGGCCAAGGGATATCATTAAGCTTATTTTGTCTTTAGTTTTGGGAAATAATTGGGAAATAAAATATCTAAACGTCTTAAATACATTCCTTCATTGCAACATCAATGAAGACATTTACATGGAATAACAACTAGGTTTTATTCATCCTCAATTTCCTAATCAATTATACAAATTAAGATGTTCTCTCTATGGCTTAAGGTAAGCCCCCTTCCAATGGTACAAATGCTTGACTCATGCATTACAAATACTCAGTTTTTAAGGCTCCAAAATAGATAGTTAATTATATATCTATACATCACATAGAGTCATCGCATTTTATCTTATCTGCATTGATGATATCATCATAACCAGCTCCTCTCCAGAGTTCTCATTTCAAGTTATTCAACTACTTAGATAATAACTTTCCCTCAAGGATCTCGACATTCTTCATCATTTTTTAGGAATTAAAGAAAAATTCATCAACTAAAGCTTACTTCTCACACAGTCAAAAATACATTGTTGAACTACTATCAAAAGCAGACATCGCTTCGACAAATGACACTCCCTCTTACTCCAATAATACACTATCAATAATTAAAGGATAGACCATGATAGATGCTAGCAAGTATCAAAGCATTATGAGAAGCTTGTAATTTCTCTCCTTTATAAGACTAAACATATCTTTTTCTATCAATAAAGTAGCTCAGTTTATACACTCTCCGATGGATGAACATTGGACAACTGTAAAATAAATTCTTTGCTACCTTTAAGCTACTATTCACTATGACTATAGTGTTCTTATTCACAAATCAAAGTCAGTCCAAGTATCAGCATATAGTGACTCCAATTGGGCAAGATCTATCGATGATTATAAATCAACCACTAGGTATGCAATTTATGTTAGCCCTAATCTTATTTGTTGGATCTCAAGAAAACGACGCTATGTTGTATGATCATCGATTGAGCTCAAATATTAGGCATTAGTAACTTCAGTATAGGAAATAACATGGCTGCAATCACTCCTCCGAGAGCTCAGTTACAATTGACAGTTACCTCCTCAACAAACATGCAAGTGTTTCACTCATGATCAAAATACCTTGAGATTGACTGCCACTTCATCTGAGATAAAGTCATCAAGAATGAACTCCAAGTCCAATACATTTTATCAGATGATCAAATCACATATTGCCTCACCAAACTGTTGAAAAAATGCAGGTTTCACTTGTTACTCTTCAAGTTGAACATCATCACTCCCAATATTCAACTTATAGGAGGGTGATATGGATAACCTTCATCAGTTAGTTAAGCCAACCAACAACCTGATATACTACATCTATTGTATCAGTATTCTAATTATCAACTTTGTATGTATATAAATTGATGTTATGTGAATGGAATATACATGATTTTTTTCACTTATACCAACTCCTTGCCTAAAGAAGGTCGATTCGGACCTACCTTAACCCCATCGAATTGTGTAATGCCCTTATTGCACTGGCTACTTATCCAAAGGATAAGAGAGACCTACCCCGATTAGGAGCTACCTCAATCTTGGTATCTCTCATGAGGGCCCCACAATAGAGAAGCCAAGGAAGGAGAGAGACCTACCCCAGTTTGGACTTACCCCAACTCCATCTGATTATGTAATGCCCTTATTGCACCAACTCTTTGTCTAAGGAAGGAGAGAGACCTTCCACGATCCAAACATACCTTAATCCTTGTATCTCTTGTGAGAGCCCTACATTAGAAAAGAGTATATAGTTGACTTTGATATCACTTTATCACAGGGTCATTAGCTTCTCTACAAAAGGTTAACTTATAAGGGTGTGCAATGCCAACATTTATAAGCTCAAGACCTCCCCCACTTCTTTCCAATATTGTATTAATAACAGAAAACCACACTTAGAAGGGGCCCATCTGCAAAAACCTAAGGAAATCCTTGGAGGTGGAGGGAGGTCTCGATCTTAAGACCTCTAGTTATTAAGGCAAAAGCCCTAACCACCCTAGCTGCACCTGGGGTTAGTAAAAAATTCATTGAATGAAAATATTTCATCTATTTTTGCATATCTCTCCACTAAACTCTAATTGATTTAGTTTGAAACATTTTAAAAAACTTAATTATATGTGAGAAAATTTTTACTTATTCCTAATGTATTTTGTTCGACCATCATATCCATATCTTCCATTTAGCCACTAAAATGTAGAATTTATGTTGAATCAACATTTATCGAGGCTACTAAGACTTGAGTCCCTTTAGCAGGGTTATATGTGCAAAATCTGAATCAGATCGAATAATCAAAAAATGCTTTACACTGTTAATGTAGTTAATAAAAAATTGACCGCTAAACTACTTTACGATGTCACTTTGATCTCAGTTATAAAATGGGTGAGCATTTGGTTTGGTTTGATTTGAATGCTCACCCTATGTAAGGCATCAAGTACATGTCTATTTACCAATTAACCAATTCTTAAAAACTGGAGTGGATCCTAAAAAACTCCCACTTGCTCATGAATTTATCTTGATCGGAATCTTTTGGACCAAAGTGAATATATAT
Organism: Mallotus repandus; assembly: GCA_949671775.1. Taxonomy (NCBI): domain Eukaryota; kingdom Viridiplantae; phylum Streptophyta; class Magnoliopsida; order Malpighiales; family Euphorbiaceae; genus Mallotus; species Mallotus repandus. The sequence continues at coordinate 16,183 of CATIWM010091005.1, read as the reverse complement.
TTATTTTAGCTACAAAAATAAAATTTGTAGCTTGTTGTGGCTAAAAGTAAGCTACGAAATTTAAGTGTACCATAGCTACTTATCATATTTTTAGTGACATATATTATTATAATAAAGCTAATTTGTAAAAAAAAAAATATTAAAATTAATTGCTACAGAAATATATATTGTGTAGCAAAAATTTTAATCATTAGCCACAAAAGGATTATTTTACAGCAAATAAAATATATGTAGAAACAGATATATGAACTAATAAAACAATATAACATCCTTTTTTATTTTAAAATTTAAATTTTAGTTTTATTTTAAATGCTATTTAATTGTGTGTGTATATATATTATTAATTAGCCACAATTTAATTTTGAGTTATTGCATAATTCTATTATAAACTTTAGTCATTTTCGCCAATTTATCCTATTTTTAAAATTATGGCGAACTGATATATGAACTTTTCAGTTTGTTGCAAATTTATCCACAATCAAAATAGCATGTGTCTATGCTGATATAGCATGCTAACATGACATGTATGTGTAAATTATTTGTTGATTTGGAAATTTTAAAAAAAAATAATTTTTCTATCCTTAATTTTCATTTTTTTTTTTACAAATATATCCCTAACTTTATCTTTTTCGTAAATATAGCCTTACTTTCAGCAAATAATTTGCACATGCATGTCTGTTAGCATGCCTTTACAACATGAGAATACTATTTTGATCATTGATAAATTTGCAACAAATTGAAAAGTTCAATTACCAATTCGCCACAATTTTAAAAGTATGATAGATTGGCAAAAATGACTAAAGTTCATAATGTAATTATACAATAACCTTTAATTTTTGTAGCTAAAATTTTATTAAACTAGCTACAAATTACTATTGTGGCTAATAATGTATATTAGCCATCAATCAATTTGGCTTGTAGTTAATATTGTCTGCTAGCTACGATATCAAATATCATGACTAAAATTTTAATTTTAGCCATAAAATAATTTATGTTTATGGCTAATTGATATTATTAGCTGCTATCTTAATGTTTATAGCCACATACTCTTGGCTAAACATATAAATATACTAAAAAATTTTGAGCTATATAACTTTTGATGTATGTGGGTAATAAGTACAATTAGCTATAAAGATGTAATTTCTATGACTATAAAGTATATTTAGCTACAATTTTTTTGTTTGTAGCAAAATTTTGTAGCTATATGTATAAATTGTAGTGTGTATATATATATATCGTTTGCCTTATAAATGAAACCTTGAAACATACCTGCAAATAAAGTTGATATATAAGCTCACTGTACGTCCCAGCACGTTGTCCCGTGGCATTCACGAAAGGCAAAAACTCATAATGTACATCGTATGGTAACTTCAAAGAATCAATTGCAACCTTAAAAACATCAATGCAGAAGCCCGTGACAGTCGTTGTATTTGTTTGGAGATCACGCTCCACATTCACTAATTCCTTAAATCCCGAGAGCGGAACACCTACTCTGAGCTTTTTACCATTTGTTGCTTGCAGCGTATAGCCTTGTGGGGTTTGTGATGTTCCTCCGGGCCATATAACTGCTTCAAGATCGTTCTTGGAAGTACTTCTGTTGTTGTTTGATAAATCTCTTGCAATATTTCCATTCCAATAACCAATTCTTCGCTCCCCTCTTCCTATCACATTTATGATTTGAAATACATCTGCAACTAGTTTTCCATCCACAAATTGAAAATCGCCACTTAAACCCTTAAATCTACTCTGCAATATCTCTTTAAGAAATAAATCAACCATGCTAGTTTCTAGCTCCTCGGCCGAAGCAATTTCAACGTTTACCTTCTCAGCTGCTTTTGCTAGAGCCCAACAAACATCATATGCCCACAAATTATAAGCACTTATTAACTCCATTACTTCCATACCAGGCTCCTGCTCTTGGATCTTTCCTCTCAATCTTCTAGTAAAATTTACAAGCTTTCCTGAAGATGGGAATGGAGCATTTGACTTGAAACCAATCACTCCCTGCATTGACACAATGATAGAATAATCCATAAAATGGAAGTGGTTCATGCTTTTTGCAGTTACAATCCAAGCATACCCTTCACTCATCATCCCTAGCCTTTTCGCATTCAAGAAAATGCGTGAAACAACAGCATTTGATGCATGCACAACAAATACACTGGTTTGTTGCAGTGCCATTAACTCTTGAAGCTCTTCAACAATTTGATCATCTTCGTATGAGGTGCCAATGGCGATCTTATATGTAATTTGTATGTTTTTTGGGCCAAAAGAATCATATAAATGCCATATTAAATCTCTCCCACTACCCTTGTCGTCCTCATAAATAAGGATCACATCCCTCCACTTGAGGGTTTCAATGATTGCAGCAATGCCTTCAGCTTGAGAAATGTCGTCTTCTGTCACTTGCACAAAATAAGGATAATTCGTAGAAGGTGAAGGAGTACTAAGTTGAGAGAAAGAAATTATAGGGACTTTAGCCTTTTCTCCCAGCTCCGCCAAGAATTTTGCTTCCAGTGATGTTTGCCCTCCGATAATTGCTCTTACATTGTTATTTTCCAAAAGATTAACAGCTGCATTTTGCTATCGAAACATTAGAGTTTGCTTCATTTAATAAAATCTCATTATTTCTTTTTTTTTCACATATGATTTTTGAGAAAATTAAAATAGTTTTTTTTCACAAATTTTATTTTTATTTACGAGTAAAAATGTATAAATTTTTTATTAAGATTTTAACAAATATTAAATAGCAAAAGGTTTAACTTTTTTTAAATTAAATTTTGAACTAAAATCTTATATATAAAGAAATATATATAATAAGAATTTTATTTTGTTCGTCTCGTGAGGTTTAGAACTTTGAGTAATCAAAATTCTGACATCTAGAACTCTGAATAATCAAAAGTCTATGTAAGACCAGGTATTATATGCGTATAAAAGAAATTAAAATTTTCTTCAACACGTGCCCCATTAGACACCATTAGATTTTGCAAGGAAAAATGAAAGAAGTACGATGATAATTGATTGATTTGCAACGTAGCGATAGCCTAATGGTTGCTAAAGTATTGTCAAATTCACAAGAAGTTACCACACAATCTCCTTTGAGCTTAATTAAAGGCTGAAATAGAATGGAAGATTCACACAAATGTTGAGTGATATTGACTTGGTAGCTAGTATCATATACATACACACCTCCATGATTATTTGAATATATAAAATCAATAAATAGTTTTTACTATCCCATTTAGTTAAGCCTTTTTTTAAACTAATAAATGTTGATTTTTTTTTTCAAACAATATTATAGTTATTTTTGTTATCTTGAACTCATAGCAAGGGTGAAAGAGGCAGGAAGAATTTTTCCTCTCTACAAGTAAATAATCAATATCCTAATTAATTCTTTTTGGATTTTTAGGTCTTTATTTCTCTTTTTTTTTTCTTAAAGATTTTTCTATTTCTATCTAATATGTAGGGGTGCACAAAAATCAACTAAACCAGTCAAACCAAATTGATCCAAATCAGTTCAAACTAAAAATTGTGGTTTAGAGTGGTTAATAGTTGGTTACGGTTTGAATTTTTTTTAAACCAAATTTTTGGTTTGGTTATAATTTAGAAAAATAAAAATCTAATAAAACCAAACCGAACTGATAGTATAATAATACTACATATTTTTTTTCATATTTGTAGAACAGTAATTATGTGCCATATAGTCATTATGTAGCTATATAGTAATATTATTTTTTTACTATTTACATTTTTAATCATATACAAACTTTTGAACTTCCCATGATTTTTTAAGTATTCTTTCGTGTTTTAAATTTTTTATTAAGACATTGAACTAAAATTTGATATTTTAAAAAATATTTTGAGTTGTTATTTTGAAACTTAAGATTGTAAAAAAAAAATAGATATTATTCTAGTTTTATTATTATTATTATTATTATTATTATTATTATGCTATGAATGATAAGTATATGATATGAATTTGGCATTTCGTTGTATTTTTAGCAGATTTCACGAGATGTATTATTAAAAATTTTAATCTTTATTGTCCTCATTTATTATATTTTATTAAACCGGCCAAGCCGATCATGCAAACTAATTTTAAATATCATTGGTTTGGATAATTTTTAATGACATTTGGTTTGGTTAAGAGTTCTCATATTTAAAAATCAACTTTATTGGTTCAGTTAGAAATTTAAATTTTAAACTAACCAAACCAAACCATTAACACCCCTACTAATACAAATAGTTTATGATTTTTTTATTCTCACCTAAAAAATAAAAAAGAAAAATAAATGACTCAAAAATAGTATTGAATGTCAACTGCAAAGATCAAAGTGTAGATTTTTACATTTTATTTTTAAAATCCAATATATATATATATATATTCTGTCTATTTAATTATGAGTTATTTTTAAAAAATACTACTACTCTAGAAAAAAAAAATAGCAAGAATTAAAATTGTCAAGAAATTAGCAAGAAGTACTCAACTATATATATGTATCAAAGAAAAAAAGCTCACCGGCAGATAATGCGTGCAAAGGTTCTCCTTTGGAATCGACAGTTTGCAGAAGCAATCTTGATTTGTAATGAGGATGTGCTGTGTAGATATCAGAAATCGCCATGGAGATGCAGCTGTGGACAAGCATTCCTTCTTGTGTTGACATATCAACAACAAGTCCAACATGAAACTCATCTTCATCAACTGTTGCTGCTTTTTGTTCACTTTCTTTTAGGTTAGCAATTGTTTCAGGAAGAAAATTCAAAAGAAATATTAAAAAGAGCAGAGTTGCAGTTTTTCTCATGGCTACAGTATATGGGTTCTACGGTACCTTGAACTTACTTATATTCTTTTTTTTTTTAGTATATTGTTATTTTCACTTCAAACAATGATAGAGAAAAAAAAAAAAAAAGACTCCGTGTTGACCGCTGACGATTAATTGTTTGCAGATTTTTTTTTAAGAATATAATTGTCAACTAATTAATGAGCGATTCTACAGTATAATCATTTGTATCAATATAAATAGAATTGAAACTGTTAGATTACTATTAATTTAATTGTAGTCATTGATACAATTTATAAGTATTGATATACTAACAAAACAATGGTTGTAATTAAATAGAAATAAATTCAACGGTTCTAATATCATTTGTGAAGATACAAATGTTTGTACTATAGTAAGAGCTCTAATTAAATAGATATTATTTAGAGTAGGGAAAGAAGAAATTAGGCAAAAGGTTAAAAAAAAATCCTTGAACTTTTTTTGGGGGAACAGTTAGGTAAAGAAAAATTTACAAAAATAGATACTTTTTAATGTTGCCCTTACTTATTTACACACATGTTGTATTTTATTTACATATTTGCCCCCTTTTCTTTTCCCCTGTTTTCTTCTTCATTTTAAGCGGGATTTCTTATTTAATTAGTTGATTGTTTCTGAAATTTTTGGTCAAATGTCTACTTTCACCCCCCTTACTTTATCGCTTTGGTCTATCTCACCTCTCAACTCTTATGTTAACCGATCACACATTCCATTAACCACCTCTCAACTCTTACATATATTTGATTTGAATTTTAATGAATTTTAAATAGTTAGATAATATTGATCAGGTAGAATTTAGGTTTAATTAGGAAATGCTTTTAGTTTAGAGTTTTAGTTAGGTTTTATTTGTTTTTAGCATAATTTTAGTTTAATTAGAAGTTTTATTAAGTACTAATTAATATTTCTTTTTATTGTAGGAGAATTTATTAAGAAATTCTTAAAATCCAAGTTTTTGAGTGGCATGGCCGTGGCATGGGCATGCTTGTGCCCGTGCCATGCACTGGAAGAGAAGACAAAGGTGGACGGCTTGAGACACGACCATGCTAGGGGTCTTGTTGGCTTTTGGAATTCAAGAAACATAAGACACGGGCTGCAACACGGGCATGTGCTAGACCATGTGTGCTACTGCCCTCTTGGAAGAACTTATGAAGATATACAACATGGTTAAGGCATGAGTGTGCTCCAAACCATGCAAGGGTCTGGAAATTGACTCGCACGGTTGTGTTAAGGCCATGCCAGAAAGAAGCATTTGTAGCATGGGTAGAGACATGGTTGTGTCGAACAAAAAGAAGGTTTCCTTAGCAAAAAGAAATATGAATTCAAAGGCAATCAGGTCTTATATCAAGCTTTCCTATAAAAAGGGATATTAAAAAGTATTTAGGGGGGATTCATTCTACATTCTTAAAGCTACAAACGAGTCCTTCAACAAAAATTGAAGGAGAATTCGTGCAAGATCCTAGAGTTTTATCAATTCTTCTTCTTCGTCTTTACTCTTTTAATATGTTTGTGATTGTCGCCATAATTACGCGTGGCTAAACTCCTTTTAGGGTTTAGGTTAGGAGTAACTATTTTGTGATGTTATTGAACATAAGTCTTTTATTAATTTGATTTACAATTAATTCTATGAGTTGTGCTTAATGTATACTTTCATTCTTAGCTAGCTTCTTTGCTTGTCTATGGGTTTATTAACTAATGAGAGTTAGGGAAATTTACTAGCTTAAAACTCATAGGACTTAGACCACTCAACTATAAAAGTAGCGAGCTCTTATGGGGTGTTTGTGTCATATTTTAATTTTGGGTTTATTGACCCAATTAGTTAAAATTTTAAAGCCCAAAATAATTAAAAAGCCTAGCCCATAACCATTATAACTTAATGGCAAAGACAAGAAGATTCTGGAGATGGAAACTGACTATTGTAGAGTAACTTAATGACAAAGCAAGAAGATTTTGGAACTTTAAAAGACTTGAGGAAGTGAAATAAAGGGTGAAGGTTACGGACATTAATTCTCTAATTGATAACAGATGGAGAGAAAAAACTTATTAGGGAAGTCTGTATCTTTGATTATAAATACAGGGATTCACTAAGGACAGGGGACTTATTCACCAATCATCAACAATACATCTACAACCAATTAACAATCTTCAAAAACCATTCATTAGCAATTATCAACATCAATCATCAGCAAGTTTAATTTTTAGCACAAGATTCTAGTTTACAATAATATTTTCTTTCTAGTTTTAAAGCACAAATCATCTTTCAGCTTGTACTAAATTTCAGTCAATACCACTTTCTTTTATTATTCAAGAATTCCTTTTGTCATTAAATTTCATTTCATCTGTTTAAAATCTAAACAAATTGTGGTAAAGGAGTTTGGAAACCAACAAATCATCTGAAAGAAGTCAGAGTTTTACTTTAAGAAAATATTCTTCTGGAACGCTCACACAAATTCACCAAATAATCTTTTGGCACATGAGCAAAAATGGAAGAAAAAATTTTGGCATGCTCAGTGGGACATGTTTCAACAAGATTAATATATTTGAAAATGAAATTTTTGAAGTTGATTACCATACTAACAATTCACCTATAAAAATAGGTGGTTAATGGAAACAAATTAATGAAGGCTTTGTGTCTCAGGATTACTCTTGGACCGAGGCACCTCTTGGCTATTCAGGCTAAAATTGAAGATCATTAATACCACTACTAATGAAGGCATTAGTGCTCAAAATATTCTTACACAAGGAATGAAGCAGATGCATGACTCAATATTGCAAACAAAGAATTATGTCCAAAGCTTTATGCAAATGAATAATTCTCTTCAGAAAACTCTATAAAAGACCATGAGTTCATTTGCCAAAATAAATGAACAACATTCTAAACAGGAAAGAGCGAATTCTGCTCTAAAAATAATAGTTCAGCATCATAAGGAATCTGAACATTCATCAATTAGATCAAATTCTGATGGAGTCTAGATTCATGATGATGACAATAGGTCAAATTCAAGTCCATAATTTGAAATTCATGACCATAAAGTTGTTCATCAAGAAAGAGGTCGCGTGAGCAATATTTCTCTTGAGAAAGAACCACTTTTTTGGGGCTACATGTCAAATCCCTAGATTCAGATGCCTTTTTCCCAGTTGTATGTGCCACTTCCTCAGGGACAAAAGGCAACTGAAAGAATACAAAAGGAACAGAAGGTCCAACTTGATATTGTGCCCAAGATCAAGTTTAAAGCTATAGAGGATTCAATTTCTAACAAAAAGGAATTCATGATGCATGAGACTGAGGAAGATGTCATTAAGATTCAGAACACTTTAGGAGCAACTTCCCTTGGAGAAACATAAGGGGTCATCCTAGAAAAGTCATCTGGAGAGGTAATCAAAATAATAATGGTTTTTCCAATTATTGTTGATAGCAAAAAATCCATTAATGTCTTCTTTATGGTAGATTCAATTGAAATACTGAGCTTTAAAAGGGATTATTTTGCATGATTACAAAAATACTAAATTAAGTGGTTGAATATTTTCTCATTGTTAAGCCTAAGAAGGGTGTTGAAGGAGGTGGAAATGAAAATATTTCTCACTATGTGAAAAAATGAAAGCTAAATAAAAATAAGTTACTAGCCTTTGGCTAGGAATTTGCCATTTAATGGCAATATTTTGTTTTTTGGTTTTTGAGAATGGGCTTGATAAGCCATTATTTTAAATAAATGAATTTTTATTTTTGCAAGTTTTAGTGTGTTTCTATTTACTATTATTTTCTTTGGTGTGTCTCTTTAGTGTATTAAATAAATATTGTGAATGGTGATGCTTTGAAGAAATTTCAGCAACAAAACAACTAAAAATTAGATGTCTATTTCATAAAGTAATACATGGCTATGATGTATATGTGTAATGTGATTAGTGGTGCAAAAAAACTGTAGAATCTGGTTAATTAAGAAGTGACAGGCAAATACAAAACAAATAACTAGAGGATAATAGATTCATCTTCCCTGTAAAGAGATAACTAGAGAAATATCAAGAAAAAATGTATACATGTTGCTAGAAGTCAAGATAAATTGAAATCCCTAAGGTACATAGCAAGTGGAGGTGAATTTACAAGTTCAAGAAGCAATTCATGGTAGAAAAGTTGCTTAATTTCCTAGGTTTCCAGGCAAGAAAATAGATTGCCTTGAAAATATAATTTACCATGAGAATAGACAGTATTTTTGGCAATATACTGCTAAAATAAATCAATTTACTTTATAGTGATATACAAGCAAGCATGGGTATAATTAGTGTGGTTTTAACAAGTCACATGCTAATTTTTCAAATAAAGTTTTTTGTTTATGCTCTAGTGGAATATTGCACCAAGTTTTACTAAGTCACAAATGTTAAAGCATGCAGAATATGCAGAGAAAATGAGCAAACACCTTTTTCCCCAAGGAAATTGATTTGTAGAGATGGATAAATGTAACAATCTATTGAAACACTTTATTCGGTTTAATAAAAGCTGAATTAAGTAAATGAATTCCACAAGGAAAAGAATTTTGGCAAAATTTTGCTAAAATAAATATGGAAAAATATTTCAAAAAGCGAAAGTAATTTGTTTTTGTCCATTTCCCCAGAGTAAATAAGGCTATGTTTTCTAAATAAATGTATAGGCCAAGGTATGCTTAACAAGGTTATTTTGGCTTGAGTAGCTAAATAAATTAAAAATTTTGCCTAAAAGTCAAAGTCATGAAAAATCATAATAAAAGTATGCTATTGATTTAAGAATTTTGGCAAAAGGGAATCTAATTTTACCTTGGCCAAATCTTGTGAAAGATGCAAATTTAAGAATTGTGACAAAATATTATGTATTAAGTTTGGTGAAATGCACTCTTAAAAGCCTACATGAACAACAAAGGCCTACCTTGAAAATGAATAATTATGCCAAGCTTTGAACTAAAAGCATGAAATCATGAAAAGAATTGCAACAAATTCGCCATGGTTTACAAAATTGGCTTGGGGAAATAATGCTTAGCTTAGGTTCAAGGATTTTTGGCTAGAAATATTTTTTGGCAATAAAGCAATGTTATGACCCATGAAAATAATGTTTAAAATGGCTAGGCTTGGCATAAAAGAAATTTGGCACCATAAAAATTCACCAAAAGCTCAAAGTAAATTTTGGGTAAATTGCCAAAGACAAAAGCAAGAATTAATTCTCTAAAGCAAAATGTGCATTTTTGGCTAAAAAGGCCAAAACTACATCTAGGCTAGAAAATTTTGGTTTATTAAGCCAAAAATAATAGTTGCTTTCCATTTCATTATTTTGGCATTTCTTGCTAAAATAAAACTCAAATAAGCTTAATCCTACTCAACATATGCACAATATTTTACAAAATTAGCTTGGTAAAATGCCGAGAAAATTCCTTGTCTTTTAGCTAAATGTGAAATAGTTTGACTGAGCTAGCATTGTTAAAATATCTTGGCTAGAACTTAAGAGCCTTGAGCAAAATTATGGTTATCTTTAGACAGAGTTAATAAATTCAAGAGCATCCAAAAGAATATCAAAGGCCCTGTTGTGTGCTATGAATTTTATTAAATCATGAAGAGCATGCATTTTTGCTTTCAAGGCTATCAAGTTGAAGTTTCTAAAATAACAATTGGTGGGATAAATGTACGGTTGGATATCAAACTTTGCACTTATTTTATTTTAGGTACTAAAGTTTAATTTGTTTCTTTTCAAGTACCCAACTTTGATTTTAGTATCATCCGCCAGTGACCTGGTGGTTGTTCAATGACGTGGCAGTCAACAATAGAATATTCATGGAATATTTGCCACGTCACCCATGCCTAATCATCAAATTTTTAGCACCCTATTCACAAGAGGATACCAAACTTTAATTACCAAACTTTTAATTTGTATCCTTTTAGATACCAAACTTCTATTTAATTTCTTATCAATCAATTAAAATTTTTTTTGGTACCTAAATAATCTATAATTACTATTTTAATTCATAATTAAAGTTTTCTTTTCAAATAAGTCAATATTTTCTATACGTTTATAGAAAATAAGGAAAAATTTGAAACTTATTTTGATTATGCCTAGTATGAGCAGACTCATCCTGAGTGGTATCATAGTCTAGGAGAACTTTCATACTTTTTATAATTTCTAGACTAAATTGAAAAGATAAGGAGATTGAGGGATTAAAATAGTTTTTAAGAGAAATTTAGAAGGCTACAAATTTTTAACAGTACCATTTTTAAAATAAAATCAAAGTTAGGTGACCAAAAAGAAACAAAAGTAAAGTTGGGTGACCACCATTGAAATTAACCCCTAAACATTGATGATTAAGCATGGGTGACGTGGCGAATATTCCCTGAATATTCTATTGTCAGCTCCCACGTCATCATCTCGCAACCAGGTAACTCGCGAATGATACTTAAATCAAAGTTTGGTACTTGAAAAGAAACATATTAAACTTTAGTACCCAAAATGAAATAAGTGCAAAATTGGGTATCCATCCATATATTTAACCCAACAATTGGTCAAATTGAGCTAATTGAGATTTTTGGCTGAAGAAGGCAAAATATAGCCACTTATTTCAAGTCAACCAAAATTATCAAAAAAAAATATCAAGTTGGTTATGAATTAATTTTTGGCAAAACAACCCCATCTTCAAGATAATAAATTGCCAAAATTCAAGCAAAAATTCATAGTTTTCAAGGCCAAGATAAGCTAAATAAAATAAACTTTTGGCTAAGGGAAGAGCAAGTTATCCAAAAATTCCAATTAAAGCACTTGGAGCAAAATGACCAATGGAAAACCAAAAATTAATTTTTGGTTTAACAAGAACTTGGCTAACACAAATGCACAAGCAATTTTGCAATTTTCTCACAAAAAGGCCACATTGTTGTTACAAGAAATTCACAAATAAATTTAGAAAATTGCTAAAATACATTAAATTTTTCGGCTAATCAAATGCATCAAATACTTAGATTTATGCTTGTATCTAAGCAATAGGTATCAAAGTCATTTTGGCATGAAAATTGCCAAAATAGAATTCAGGTTAAGAACAAAATTTGCAAAAGTTAGGAGCCAAATTGATTAGTTCTTTGGCTAAAATGCAACCTCATCAGTGCAAAGCAAATTTTAAAGCATTGAAAAAAGAACAAATATTAGGAAAAATAGCCAGAAATATTCAAGTTAATCTGAATTTTGGCTTAGAGCATATAAAATTAATGGAAATGTTGAATTAAACATCTAATTTTTATTTAATCCACAAGTATTATCAAGCAAAATAACTCTTCCAAGAAATAAATTCACCATTCGATTATTCTCAAAGAATAACAATATGCCTTAAATCATAATCACAAATTATATTAAGAACAATTCCTACATAACATACACCCATCCAGAGGCTAAGGCAAAAGAAGAGGAAAATATTGTTGAGGTTGTACGAATGTCATTTGAATGGCAAAGAGAAGCAGCTTGATGTTGCTAGGTGTTGTCCAAAACAAGAGTAGCTGCATGATTTGCAATTTGTTGACGATGGTGGCTTGCGGTGTTGATGGAGTAGTAGCTTTGCTCACTAGTGGAGGTGATATGGGCAAGACAACCCAACTGATGATGCTGGAACGTTCAACATTGTTGTGTGCCACAGTGCAAGCCGATGGCTTGCTGCTCGATGGAGGTTGCTGTGGAGGACAACGGCCTCTCGTTGATCTACGGAGGGGGCTTACGACAATAAGATGACGGCCTGTGGTAGTCTGGCAGTGAAGTAGGCAGTGACTTGGTCGGTGTGAGCAAGAGAAGAAGAAAAAAAGAAAAGAGATGGAAGAAAAATAAATAAATAAATAAATTTTTTAGGAAATTTAAAATTAAGGATTTGAATATTATGGGTATTGTGGAATTTGAGAAAATTAAGTTAGGTAGAGAAGATTTTGAGCATTTAAGTGGTTGGGCATTTGAATTTTTGAAGGTGATTGGGGAAATAAGTAAAGATTGGAAAAAAATTAAAATTAAAATTAATGAGCAATTAAATTGATTCTCATTAATTTCTCTAGAGTTTGAATCTAGATTTTTTGCTGAAAAAACCCAGTTGAAAGCTTTAGGAAGTGCAGGGAATTTTGTAATAGCTTACAGCGCTGACAGAAATTGGTGATGTTTGTACTAGGCCTTGGAGAAGATCGTTTAAGCTACATGAATATTTATGGGCCTTTATTTTACTTGAAAATTAGCTTTGGCAAGCTAATTACATGCAAGGACATTATTTGTGCCATATTTAAATTTTGGGTTGATTGACCTAATTAGTTAAAAATTTTATAGCCCAAAATAATTAAAAAGCCCATCCCATAATCATTTTGAATTAATGGCCAAGACAAGAAGATTCTGAAGATGGAAATCGACTACTGTAGAGCAACTTGGTGACAAAGCAATAAGATTTTGAAACTCTGAAAGACTTAAGAAGTGAACCAATAGGTAAAGGTTACACATATTAATTCTCCAATTGATGATAGACAAAGAGAAAAGCTCATTAGGGAAGCCTGTATCTTTGATTATAAATACTTGGATTCACTAAGGACATGGGACTCATTCAAAAATGATCAACAACACATCTACAACCAATCAGCAATCTTCAAACACCAATCATCATCAATTATCAACATCAATCATCATCAAGTTTTATTTTTAGCACAGAAATGTAGTTCACATAAATATTTTCTTTCTAATTTTAGAGCAAAAATTATATTTCAGCTTGTACTAAATTTCAGTCAATACAACTTTTTTTTATTATTCAAGAATTCCTTTTGTCATTAAATTTCATTTCATCTGTTTGAAATCGAAATAAATTGTGACAAAATAGTTTCGGAACCAACAAATCATCTTAAATATTAGAGTTTTACTTTGAGGAAATATTCCTCTTGCACGCTCGTGCAAATTCACCAAACAATCTTTTGGCACGCGATAAAAAATTAGAGAAACATGGGATAAAATAATTGTTAAAGAATTTAATGAGTTATGATTAACTTCTTAATCAAGAGAGTAGGTTAAACTTTAATCTTAACATGTTTAATTGAGCTCAAGAGAGTCTTTAGGTATTTTAGAACAATTATCCTTAACTTAAATCATAATGTTTATTAAGAAATGTGTTCATGATCAAATTGGAATAGTAAAACTAAACCTAAGCTCTAAGCTTTAATTACTTGATTTTCACTTTTGTTTAAACTGTTTAGATTTATATTTTTATTTACTAAATAATTTTTATTTAATTTGCTAGCTGAGATTTTAAGTAGGAATATTAGAATTCAATATACAATCCTCGAGGGAACGATAACTCTTTATACTAAAATTCGCGATCCGTGCGCTTGTGGATTTTAAATGCAACAATCATTATTTTAAAACAAATAAAATTTACAATTGAATCCATATCTTTTTCTTCTCTTTTCCATCATCCCATTTGACCTCCTCCACTTGAGCACCATTAAAAACTGTCATGTCACCATCTTTCACCGAATGTGCCATTGTTGTAGTACATGGACACCATCAAATTTCATAAAATAGCAATGAAGTAAATAAAAAAAATAAGTAACATCAAAATTAACTCATAAATATTGAAAAATAATGAAAATTTTTTTAGCATTATATCAACCAAGAGGTGAGCATAATTTTGAATTACATTGCTTCATCCTCTTTTCGTCTTGCTATGCTACTCAAAGCTTGGTTGTTATGGCCAATAATCACAAAACATCTTTGCTATTATTTTATAACAACTAGTATATATTGATTTTCCATAATGAACAATGAAGTAGCATTAGCAATAATAATAATAGTAACATACGAAGAAGAATATATAAAACATCTAGTTAAGTATTTGTTACTACCATTATCACATTTTGGCACCTTTTAATGGCAAATAGCACTCTAAAAACTTATCATTGCAATTGTTTGATTATGATAAACCCAAAAAAAGAAAAAAATATGTCCATGCTCACTCATCAAGGACGATGGACCCAGAAACAAAATTATATCCATGCTCACCCATTAATGATGCATTTTGCAAGATAATTTTGATCTAAGCCCCTAATATAAAGATCATTGTCATTGGTTGCTGCTCAATTTTCCATGAGGAACATGATTTTCAATGCAATTTTTAGGTAGAGAGAAAGGGAAGAGATTTCCGATAAAAATTCATTCCATCTCTTATTTCCTTTTCTACATCATATGGCTCAACCACAAAAGGGCAAAAAATATAGAAATGGTTAAAATAACTCTCGTCTCAGAAAAAAGGAAAGAAGTTATTAGCAGAGGTCAGATATTGTATCTAAGCTATGCTACTTAAGAAGCAGCAACTACAGGCGAAGGCGAAGGAGATGCTCTATGAAACTAAACTAGTGATGATGATTTTTCTTCTTACCCCTCCCCCCGTCTTCTTCAGTATCCCACAAGAACTGAGCATATGATGTCGTGATGATGGTAGGTAGATAAAAACAAAGAATTAGGATTAGGAATTGAAAAGTTTCTCTTTTAATTTTTTTTCTTATCAATTTATTTTTTTTAAAAGAACTGAGTTGTAATCCAAGTCGGTAACTTTTCCATGTCATATAAGAATGTGAACACACTATCACGCACTTAGGCTTGAATGCTAGCCAATGCGCATGACACTTAGTCATAGAAAAAATTAAACTAAGTAAGCCTTAGAGTTAAAACGTAGCGGAAAATAAATGAGCAAAGTGGGCAGCAAGAGGTTCAAGATGAAATGAGTGTCAAGTAGTAGGCACTTAAATGAGAGAATGGTGAGCTTTCATTAAATTTCTCAACAACTTTACAAATGAGAGGGGGTGGCCTTTATATAGGCATTTTACCTCCTTAACATGTGTCTATAATTAATTCTTCTAGACAATTCTACAAATATCCTATATACAAAGATGTATGGGAATTTTCTAGAGAATGGTTGAATGGCCTTGATGCGAACTAGGCTTATCTAACAAGCAAAACCTGCAACAATCTATTGATACCCACACCTTAAATCGTCCAAGAAACAAGTTGGGTGGAAACTAGAACCCTTAATTATCTAACAACTAAGAACTCTAGCTATTAGGAAGTCACCACAATTAGATATGGATGTTCTAATTGATATGACAAGTGAACTATCTAACAACCTATTTTGTTTAGAAAGTTCAAAGAATAAAACTCTAAGTAATTTTGAAGAAAAATTCGTCACTTTGATTAAATTGATGGAAAATATCTGCCAAATAGGCTACAAAATAAACTATTTATAAGAATTCTTAACCCTAAACCTAAACTAAAACAAATCCTCAAAAGATAAGGATAAAAAACTCCTAAAAGATAAGAAAACCAGTCCTTAAAGATAAGGAATTATTTTGCTTGCCAACTAAACTAA
>CATIWM010090980.1:0-10369 GCA_949671775.1 Mallotus repandus | reverse complement strand
AGTTTCATTAACTCTTGTGAGAGTTGGTTGTGTGTTAGAAATATAATTTCTACTTCATCTAAGTCTTGGGATAGATTAGAAGGGAAGTGAGATTTATTTCTAAAGGAATTGGTTTAAGTGTTTAGCCATTAAAACACTTGGGATTTGGTTTAAGAGTGAGCCTTAAACTCTTGTGTAATCTTGTGAATAAGATAGTGGGTGATTGAAAATCCTAACTTGGGGATAAGTTAGGTGGAGACGTAGGATTGTTGTTGAATCTGAACTCCTTAAATCATTGTGTTCTTCATTCTTCCTTCCCAACATTCTTTCTATTTTTGTCTAAATTTCAATTACTATCGATTTGAATTCGATTGCCTTATTCACCCCCCCTCTAAGGCATTTTCACAATTGTTAAAAACAATGTAACATTTGCTTTAAACAACAACCCTAAATGCTGCAATTTAGTTACACGACAACGAACTATAACAACAACTCCATTCTACCACTAACAAGTTCATTTTACACCAAGACCAACTACACCAATAAATCCATGCTACCAGTTACAACTGCATTATAAACATTTGTGAGGCATTAGTAACCTATCATTTGACTATAACAAAGTTTCAACAATACAAAACAAACTACAATATAAAATACATTCTTGTACAATCTATTGCAATTGCAGCCTCTCATTACAATAATTGATTCTCTTGTACTTTTCAATATTGATTGCACTTCTTCCAATTTTGTTTTGAGTTCCACATGGTTCTTCTCTATGTTGCAATTCATCCTCTGTAACTCGTTAAGCATGAATACAGTTTGTTCACTTATCCATTCATCGTTCCACACAAAGTAATCGCATTGTGTGTTCTATGAATCAAAAGAAATTAATCATAATTAGTCTATGAATGAAAACTAATTTTGAACAAATTCAAACTCATAGTCAAAATTAAAATCAAATTAACAATAAAAAAATTAACAAAATAACACAAATCAAAATTAACAATTAACAATTATTTCAAAACCTTTTTAAAATTTGAATCAAATAACAAAAATCAAACAAAATAATAACAACAATAAGTCACAACTCACATAGATTCTAGGATATCCCAAAAAACTACGGCCTGGGTTCGATGATGTTCATAATGTCTTCAATTGAGGTTGATACCCATATTTGCAGAAGGGTTCATTCCCGTTATAGACGATATTTTTGCTTCCTTCACTGTTGTTAGATGTTCTAGATTGCATTTCTTGATGCTAGCTAATTTCTTTACCCTTGATCTTCTTCTTGGATCAGACGAGATTGATCAATTGAAATTGAAATTTTCATCTCCCTTTTTAGTACGATTAGATATTAGCTTTAGTTAGGGATTTTGGATTAGGGATTGTGGCTTTTGATTTTATTTCTTCAGTGGATTTGATAAAACGGGGACATTTTGAGGGTTTTTTTTCCTTTTCCCCACTTCCAAAACGACGTCATTTCAATAAGGTCCTAGTCAACTTATTATTTTACAAGTCAGCCTTCCTCATAAGCAACACCACAGGACAAATGGGCGGTTGAATAAAATAGTAACAAGTTAAAAAAAATTGACTATATAAATGGATACAATTTAAAAGGTAGGATAATTTAGCAAATTGGGCTATAATTGAGGATAAATGGGACCGTTTTTCCGAAAATCAAACATGAGGGAATATTTAGTTGACTTCTAAAAATGTAGGGATGAACTAATAAATTAGAACAAACATTAAAAGGTATTAGTAAATTATCGTAAATAGAATAATTAATTACTAAACTTTATATATCTAATAGTAAAGTGTAATAGATGTAGAAAAAATAAAATATTGATGCTAATATTAAAAATTTTGGACAAATTTACTAAATGTTGAAAATCTTTGTGTTTTTATGTAAATAAAAAGTTAATGTGGTAATAGGATTCACATCAATAATGTCATTTAGGACACCACTTTAGCACCTTTAGATTCAATTTTGATAAAAAATAATAGTGGAATATATAATTTGTTGACAAATTGTCAAATTGAGATATTTATCCAAATTTAGAAGAACGACTAAATTTATAACAAGTCAAAAAGATTTAATTTCATAGATAATTAGGCCTAATAAAAAATAAATTTTATATTTTTTTACATCATTAAAAATAAGATATTAATCTATTTTCAAAAAAAAAATATTAATCTAAAAGATCGGTTTAGTGGTGGAAATTCCTATTAAATGCTTATACGAGAACATTTTATAGTGAAAAGTTTCGTGCTTATTTCTTCATCCGATTAACTTTTCTTTAACATGCGCTAATTATAAAATGCACCAATGAAAATTAGTTTGATATCAATATACCGTGAAAATATTTCTATTTTATCTTCAATAAAAATTAAATTTTTTAAAATATAATTCTACTTTAATTAAAATATATTTAATATTTTAATTATATTAACATCTATTTTATTTTTAATAAAAATTAAATTAATTAAAATTTTAGTAGTAATTTTGTTAAAAATATATATTTTTTATTTTAATTAGATCTACTTATATGTTTTTAAATATAAATAAAATTTAGATAATATAATTTTATAAGTCTTACTAAATTTAATTTAATAAATAATTAACTAAAATCAAAATTAATAAAATTTGTAAAACAGTTAATTATGAAAAATATTAACATAAAAATATTGAAAGATTGTTGTGTTTAAATAGAAAATTTTACTATATTGTAACTCTATCAAGTTTGTGAAACTAGATTATTATTTAAATAAAATTATTGAGAGAGCATTGTATAATTGTTCAAATACAAAATCTATTAAAATGGTAATAAATTACTAAGTTATAATATAACATTGTCAAGATTAAAAAATTAGATTGAAATATAAATAAATTAATATTTTTAATATTTTTAAAATTTTATGAAATTATAATTTAAATTAATTAAATTTTTTTATTTGTCTTATATCTGTAATCATATTTTAAAAAATAAATCATATAATTTGTTTGAGAGTAATATTTCTGTAAGAAAAGTAATATAATTATCAATTTTATATATTTTTATAAAATTTAATAAAGAAGAGGTAAAATTAAATTAATTAATTTTTATCATTTAATTATTAGCTAAAATCTAAAAATTACATCAAATTACTTTTTGAGTAAATAAAAGTATTAATATTAAAAATATTAATGAAATAAAATGTCACTACTCAAATAAAAAATTATTAAAATTGTAGTAAATTATAAGTTTAATGAGGTTATAATAATTAAATTGTTATAAAAAAAAATAAAACTTTGTTATTTTTAAATTTTTATTAAGAAATTAACTGATAACTTTTATATCTTATGATTAATTACTGCCATAATATTTTTTATATAAAATTATTTTTAGAGTTGAGAAAAATATTAATTATAAAAATATTGAAAGAATATCATATAATTATTTAAATAAAAAATTTATGAAGATTTCAATGAATTATAGCTATTTTAAATTTATATTAAATTATTATATAAATAAATAACACTTTTATTATTTTTTTAACATTTTAGTTAATTAAATAATAATAATAATAATAATAATAACAATAATATTAAAGTATATATTTAATAGTTTATTTACTATCACGAGTCTAAAAACATTTTTATTCATGTGCAAAGCAAATATATATATATATATATATATATTAGCAGTATTTAAAGTTTACGGGGCGCGGGGCGCTAACTAGTCTGATTTGATCCGGACATGACTCAAATAATGACAAAAATTTTTTAATAACTCATTTGATAAAACTGCGTATGGTACAATTCAAATTTAAAATACCATTTAAATGAGAACAACTCTATCAGCTAATTGTGGACATCCGGTTAGGTCGGCCCGTGATAGGGGACGAATTGTGGTTGTTTAGTTTGATCGGCCCGCAACAAAGCCCAATAATGAAGAGTTTGGCCTTCAAATGCAGAAAAAAACCCAAATTCCTCTTAAATAAGTCAGGCCCAGGACCAAGCCCAAGCCCAAGCCCACAGCCCAACATCCAAGCCCAGCCTGAGGACCAAAGAGGCATCGCCTTTTCAACAAAAGGCGATTGCCTCCTGGACAGGAAGGTCAATAAGTGATCGCCTCCTCAAAGAGACGATCATCGCTTTGACTACCCACTTGCAGCTGCATTAAATGCAGTGTGGCAATTACAGTAAGAGGGTGGCCCCACCTGACCTTGCTCTGCAACAATTACATGGGAAAGAAGTTTTTTTAAGAAAAAAAGAGAGAGGCTAGGGGAAAGGTGATGATGGGAAAGAGAGTAGGGTGGTGGGTGGTGTCTTGGGAGCTTAAAAAGGAGAAGGAGGAAAGAAGAAAACTGGGGTTAGCATTTTTTCAGAGAGACTTGGCAAGGAAGAGAGACTTAGCAAGGAGGAGAGACTTAGTAAGGAAGAGAGCTGAAAATACAGAGAGAAAGAAGAGGAGAAAGGTTCTTAAAAGAGGGAGGGGATCCTTCTTGGAGAAAGAGGTGCTTTGTGCTAGGAAAAGACTTGTTCTTGAAAGAGAATTAAGAACTCTTACATTTAAAGGAAGTTTTAATCCAAAATCAGCTTCTGAGGGCTAAGTTAGGGATATCAAGCTTGATTAAATCAGTGAGAACCTCCATTTTTAATCTTTAAGCTCTTGATTTATATATAGTTGCTTTTCTCTTCACTTATTGTTCTCTAGGTTATTGATTATTTTTTATGTTGCAATATCTTGATAGCATGATGATATGAGAATACTTAGCAATTATGTAGGGTTTTAGCTACTTGTTTCTGATTGTCTTGCTTTACGTAGAAGTTAAGAAAATATGATAGTGTAGTAGAATCTGGCTGAGAGGTGATTGCCTCTTGGTCAAAAGGCGATTGCCACTCTGACATGGCGATGTAGCCCTGCCTTAAGTGTTCTTTTGTGATTTTTGCCTGATTTCTCTAAATATCCATGTTTTCTATACTTTCAATACACTATGCATAATTATATTCTGTTTTTGTTAGATTAATGTTGAGACATTTGTCTATTTCTATTTTTATCTAACTTGATTTATGAACTAGCTTTATGATTTATCTTGTAGAATCTTTTTTTGTATTTCAGGAGATTGATTTTATTTATTGCAGGAGTCTGGACTGATTCTCCATTTATAGGAGATCAATCCCCTTAATTAGTTCTTGAGAGGTTTTGTGACAGTTTATTTTCAATATATTTCTGGTTTATTATTCGCATATTATCCGTATATTAGGGTTTATTTTTGGTATATTTTCTGTTTATTTCTCTCCTATTTAAAGTAAAGTATTGTAATCCTTAATCCTTCCCCCATTTATTTGGAATGAATAGTTATAAATTATTATTTTTGATGATTGTTGGGACTTAAATGCATGAAATGAGATTAATGTGCAAACTTGGACATTAATGTAAAATTTGACAATTGATTGAAAGCAATTATAATTTGCATGTTAATATAGAAACAATTGAATAATTAAAGGTAATAAAACATGAAACAAAAGCGGAGGCTGACCGCAAGGTCGGGTGGGCATTTAAACGCCCATACCCAGTTTTTGAACCCGTTCTCTTATGACGGCTTCTTAGAACCTCCGTGGAATCTAGTTGTGGTATAAGTATGTCCCAGCTTTTATCTAGGTGGCAACTCCATCTCCGTTTAGGCTTAATACCTATTTCGAATTTCCTAGTGGGCCCTGAGCGCACACAGGGCTGCGGTCGCCAACACTTGGGGGCACGCTAAACCCCGCCACCTACAATGGCGACTCCACTGAGGATATAGAAACTGATTCTAGTGTTTTGTAATTTATCATCTTTGATTATTTCTTCATTTCCTTTGGATTTTAATGCATTCACTATACATTCCCACACATTATGCACAACAGTCCTAATTAGCCCGATAATAATCATTATTTTGCTACCTACGTTTCACTCAAACCTGGTGGTAGAATATGTGTTTATTATCACTCACGACATGTACTATCCATATTGCTTGAACCCTTGAGTGGGGAGACATGTATAGATGTATATAATTGTAGGAGCTGAAGCCTACTACCTGAGACTCAAGCTCATGTAGTGACTTAGCAACTTTCCTTAGGAATTCTCCCAAATACATGTGTTTTATGCCCTTTGATGGGCCCTTAAAATAAAACTCAAGCCCATTGCAAGAAAACCTTGTCAAGATGGGCCTCTCGTGCCCACTTTTAACCTATTTTAAGTGGATATTATAGAAAAAAGGGGCCTCTCATGCCCACATTTTGGCCCATTTTGAATGGATCTTAACAAGGTAGGCCTTGATGTCACTCTTGGCCCATCAAGAATAGACTTTAGATTTATTTAGAGGATTCATTACTTGTTTGAATCATTTTGAGAGTTTCTTACATACGTCAGTTTTATTATCCCCCGTTGATAATTAAAACCCAGGCCAACAATCATAGGACAAGAAATTCACCACTGAATGCGGGTGTGGGAGGAATAAGGGTGGGGGTTTTCATTCTGATGCATTCATGTTTTATTCTCTGTTATGTGTAAATTACATATGGTTAGTTTCTTTTTACTTTAGATAATTAAATGGACTTGCATCTCATGCATACATGTCATGTATAGTTCTAACCCATGATTTTACAGTTATAGATCCCTCAAGTTCATCAATGTGGACCCGCTCTAGTTCTGGTCACTTAGTCAGAAATTTAGAAACAAAAATGGCAGGCAGTTTTGACCCTAAGGCTTTTAAGGCACAGTTGAAAGATGAAGTGATTGCTGAAACTCGATCCATTATGAGAGAGATGATGGGGAAATAACCAAATTATTCAAAGAAAAAAGTCGGCACAACTGACTGTCCTGATTGATTTGGATGCAGAAATTCTGGTGAGAGCAATGGAAGAGGATGCCATGACTATGCTAGCTGATCCAGTAGGTCAGAAGAATTTAGGCCAGATAGAGAGTGTGGAACAGTCTGACTAGGCCATGAATATAACTAAGGCCATGGCCCAGATGCAATTAATGATAAAGGAAAAGGGCATGGATGCCCCGATGGACTACACTGATTTGAACCTGGATGAAGAGGATGATCCCTTGCCTTGGAAGTTTAAATTTCCCAGCATGAAGAAGTACTCTGGGACCAAGGACCCACATTTGCACCTGAAGCAATATGTGACATACATGAAAGCTACAAAATTGACTAAAGCTCAGATAGTCAAACAATTCCCCATGTCACTAGAAGGCGCATCGATCCATTGATACTATACTTTGGAACCACATGTCCAGTCTAACTGGAAAGAGTTATATGCTGCATTTGTGAAGCAGTATGGTCTCAACGTCCAATTGGAAGTATCATTGAGAGATCTGCAGAATACCAAACGGAGATTTAATGAGTCCTTTATTGACTACCTAACTCATTGGAGGGAGAAGTTGGCTCAAATGAGGCATAGATCTGCTGAGTCAGATTAGTTGATGCTAGCAATGGAAGATTGTGTCCCAATACTATCTGGAAAGCTGAAAGCTTTGAAGATCCGTAACTTTAAAGAAGTGTATAGGTTTGGGGTCCAGAAAGAGTCAGACTTAGCTCAATAAAAGAGATTTTTTAGGGGAAGATTAGGGGGCAAGGATGGAGCTGGTTCAAACAGTAATATCCAGATTAATACTATCAGACAACCTGGCCTAAGTGTGCAAATTAACACTATCAGGCAGCCTCAGAGGTTTTCAAATTTAAGGTAGCCTTTTTCTAAAGTTCTTAAGAAGCTAGTTGAGAAAAACTTGCCATGGCCTTTACCTTCACAACAACCCATGCCAAATACCAACCCAAAGCTCTTCTGTAAATTCCACCAGACCATCGAACAAGATACCGATAATTATTCCTGGCTGAAACACAAAATTCAAGACCTGATTGATGAAGGCATGATCACAAATCCCGAGACCCAAAAGCCAAACACATAAAACAATCCCTTACCAAACTACTAGACTGTCCCACCTCTAAATGAACCCATCCTTATGATCAGTGTAGACTTGACAGAGGAACAAGTTTTTAATTCCTTTATTAATGCCACTCCTGAGTCACCAAAACTCGAGCTAAACAACCTAGACTAAAATGAACAACCTTTAGAGCTTGCCATATAGGTGTTAGATATCTGGAGCTCAGATGATGACGGCAAGGGACAGATTAATTTGTGGGAAAATGATGAAGGAAGAAAGAGTCACCTAGTTGGAAGGGTTGAAGGGAAAGGGAAAGGGAAAGGGAAAGAGATTGCACCCGTTGAACCTAAACCAGAAAAGGCAAAAAGTTCAATAGAAGAGGTAAAGAAAGAAGAATTTATCGCCAGTGTGTAGGAGCTACTCATGCATTCTAGAGATCATAGAGAAGCACTAGTTCTGGCTTTGGATCAGAGGAAGATCTCCACAGGCTGCACACTTGAGCAAATGGTTTGCTTGTTAATGGAAACTCCTCAAGGAGCCATTGTGTTTTCTGATGATGACTTACCTTTAGAAGGAAGGGACCACCATAAGGCTTTGTTCATTAAAGTTGAGGTAAAGGGAAAGATGACTTGTTGTGTAATGGTGGACAACGGCTCCGCCATTAATGTGTGCCCACTAAAAATTCTACCAAAGTTAGGAATGACTGTAGTAGACCTGAAGCCTTCCGAGGTGGTTATCAGGGCTTATGAAAATACAAGCAGGCCTATTAAGGGGACATTCCAAGCATTGGTCAAAATGGGACCTATTGAGGCTTGGGTTGATTTAAATGTAATTGACATTCTCTTAACCTTCGCTATCCTGTTGGGAAGGCCGTGGTTTTATCCTCTGGGTGGTGTACCATTCACCGTTTACCAAAAGATAAAATTCCCACATGAGAACAAGGTTGTCACTATCTCAGCGAAAACTGAGGCCGTTGTAGCTGCTTTGAAACTAGCTTCTAAGGAGATTCCTATAAGCCCCAGCTTTGAGGTCTGTATGATTTATGAGGCTAAAATAAGTGAGAAGATCCTGAATATGATGTGTGCCATGGATTTCTTCCCTGGCATGGGACTAAGGAAGAACCAGCAAGCCATGCCAAGACATGTGGAACATGAAACGTTGATTTTGAAGCATGGGCTAGGATATGACAACGGTGTGATTCCGAGGAAGGATTTGAGATTTGGGATCAACTGGAAAAAGAAGAGGAGGAGGCTGGGGCTAAGAAGAAGAAGGCTCTGAGGAAGACTTTCATGACATAAGGCACCAATTACCTCTATAATGGAACTCCTGAACCTCTTCTGATGGCGGGAGAGGTAATTCCAGGGTTTAAGATCTTCACCGAGTATGTGGATGGAGTAAATAAGATTAATCCTATAGAGATTCCTGTGGAAGAGCTGATAGCGGCCGAAGAAGAGCTTGAGGAGGATGATGCTGCCCCGGAGTTAAAAGACACCAACGGTCAGGACGAGGGGATCTCGAAACCTATATCCTGAACTCCATCATCAATCTTTTCTATAATGACTTTGATGTTTCACTTGCTACTTTATTTAAAACTGATGACTTGTTCTTTTCCAAAATAAATGCAATGAAGTTTAACTTTGCTTATTTGTGTGATGTGTTTCCTAATGGTTATTCTATTTGTGATGATCATTTCATGTATATATTTGACATTAATTCCACGCAAACTGAATCATTTAATGTAGGCACAAATGACAACCCTAAAAATATATTACTTGCTTCTGATTTGACTCATGAGGAGAGAGAAAAAATGAAAGAAACATTAAAAAGAAGACATAAAGTAATTGCGTACGGTTACGAGGACATGCTGAGTATCGATAGGGAAATCATAAAACACTGGATCCCTATGTATCCTCACATATCACTGGTAAAGTAGAAGAAAAGAAGGTTGAGGCCAGAATAGGCTTTTTTGGTCAAAGAAGAAGTGGAAAAGCAGTTAAAGGCAAAGTTTCTGGAAGTGGTTGAAGACATTCAATGGCTGGCAAACATAGTACCCGTCCCCAAGAAAGATGGCAGGGTCGGGATGTGTGTGGATTATAGAGATTTGAAGAAGGCTTGCTCAAAAGATGACTTTCCACTGCCGTATATTAACACACTTGTCAATAGCGCGGCCTCGAGCGAGATATATTCCTTCATAGATGGTTTTTCGGGATACAACTAGATCATGATTGCAGTGATTGATAAGCTAAAAATATCCTTCACTACTAAGTAGGGCATCTATTATTACACGGTTATGTTGTTTGGTTTGAATAATATGGGAGCCACTTTGTTGGGAGTTCCGTAAGTGTACGGATCGAACAAGTAGTATATGATAAGTAGAGTTATCGTCTCACAGGGAGGAATTTGATTCTAGCACTAAGTGTGATTGTTATTCTTATGAGCTAATAAGTTAATGATTGAAAGTGAATTAAACTACT
>CATIWM010090956.1:0-27134 GCA_949671775.1 Mallotus repandus | reverse complement strand
AGAAACATGAGTTGAGAAAAATAAGATTGCATTAATAAAAAGATAGGAGTATAATGATTTTAAAATATCAATTGTAGACAAGACATACACATACAACCCTTGGCTCATAAACTAAAAGAAAACATAAAATAAACCAAATATAAACTGACATCAAATGGTCTTAAATATAAACTAACAATGCAAAGTTTCAAAAATAAAAAATATATAGAAAATATACAAAATATAAACTGACACAAAATAAACTTAAACATTGACAAACAACTCAAAGCCTAGATACGGAAAGTATATTGAAAATAAACCAAACAGAAACTGACAGAAAGCACACAAAAACATAAAAATTTTAAAAAAATGTTAAGATCAAAATCAAAATTAATAATCAAAGCAATTAATAAGCACAACATGATTTCACATGAAAACAATCCAACCATCAATTTAGCAATTAAACATATAATTAAGACAAATTAGAACCATCTATCATGCCAAGTTCATGCTTAATGAAGTTCAATCTCTCAGGTTTGGTGAAAATATCTGCAAGTTAATTGTTTGTATCAACAAATTCAAGTGAGATATCACTATTTTGAACATGATCACGCAAGAAGTGATGTCTAATATCTATATGCTTGGTTCTAAAATGCTGAATTGGATTCTTGCTAAGGTTTATAGCACTTGTATTATCACATTTGATTGGAATGTGATCAAGTTTAATGCCATAGTCCATCAATTATTGTTTTTGCCATAATACTTGTGAATAACATAAACTTGCAGCAACATATTCTGCTTCTGTAATGGACAAGGCAACCGAAACTTGTTTCTTACTAAACCAAGAAACTAAACATTGTCCTAAAACTTGACAAGTTCCAGAAGTGCTCTTTCTATCTTGTAAACTACCGCAAAATCTGCATCCGAATAACTAATTAAGTCAAAGAATGAACTCCTAGGATACCAAAGTCCTAAATGCAAACTTCCACTTAAATATTTGAAAATTCTTTTGATTGCATTTAAGCGGACTCCCTAGGACTAGATTGGAACCTAGTACATAAGTAAGTAGCAAACATTATATCGGGTCTACTAGCAGTTAAATAAAGAAGGGATCCGATCATACCTCTAAATCATTTTTCATCAACCGGCTTGCCATTTTCATCCTTGTTGAGTTTGGTTGTGGTACTTATTGGAGTTTTACTTGATTTGACTCCATCCATGCCAAACTTTTTGAGAACGTCTTTAGCATACTTGGTTTGATTGATGAAAATCCCATATTTGCATTGCTTGATTTGAAGTCCAAGGAAGAACTTGAGTTCTCCCATCATACTCATCTCAAATTCTCCTTGCATTAGCTTAGAAAATTCCTCACACAAGCAATGGTTAGTAGCACCGAAAATAATATCATCCACATAGATTTGAACAATTAATAAATCATGCTTGGATTTCTTTATAAAAATAGTTGTATCAACCTTTCCTTTAGAGAAACCTTTCTCTAATAAGAAGTTGCTTAACCTTTCATACCAAGCTCTTGGAGCTTGTTTCAATCCATATAAATCTTTTAAAAGTTTAAAAACATGATTTGGAAATTCAAAATTTTCAAAACCTGGAGGTTGCTCAACATAAACCTCTTCGTCAATAAAACCATTTAAAAATGAACTTCTTACATCCATTTGATATAATTTAAAATTCATGAATGATGCAAATGCAAGTAGCATTCTAATAGCTTCTAACCTTGCAACGGGGGCAAATGTTTCATCATAATCAATGTCTTCTTCTTGATTATAACCTTTAGCTACTAGTCTTGCTTTGTTCCTAGTTATGACACCTTGTTCATTCATCTTATTTCTAAAGACCCATTTGGCACCTACAATAGGATGATGTTTTGGTCTAGGAACCAAAGTCTAAACTTTATTTCTCTTAAATTTATTTAACTTTTCTTGCATAGCAAGGACCCAAAATTCATCACTCAAAGCATCATCAACATTTTTGGGTTCAATTTGAGAAATGAAGGCTAAATTAATAATAGACTTAAGTTTAGAACGAGTTTTTACCCCTTGTGTAGTATCACCGATGATGAGATCTTGAGGATGTGCTTTCTTGAATTGCCAATCCTTTTGAAGATCATCCTTTAAAGTAGATTGGGGCACCTCCTCAGTTTCTTCCTTGTTTGGACCTTCAAGTTCCAAAGGTTTGCTAGCATTTTCTTCTTGAGCATTTGTATCCACAAGTTCACCTACATCATCCTCAACACTAAAAAAATCCTTTCTAGGATCAAGTGGGTTAGATTCATCAAATACAACATGCATGGACTCTTATACTACAAGAGTTATTTTATTAAATACTCTATATGCTTTGTTAGAGGTAGAATAGCCTAGGAAAATTCCTTCATCGGCTTTAGAGTCAAATTTTCCAAGATTATCCTTAGTGTTCAATATAAAGCACTTGCATCCAAATACTCGTAGATATGAGATTTTGGGTTTTCTATTGTTCCAAAGCTCATATGAAGTTTTATTTAAAATTGGTCTTTTGAAAACTCTATTTGAAATGTAATAAGATTTGTTAACAGCTTCCGCCCAAAAGTATAGCGATAAATTATACTCATGAAGCATTATTCTAGCCATTTCCACAAGAGTTCTATTTTTCCTTTCAACTACCCTATTTTGTTGAGGAGTTTTAGGAGATGAAAATGTATGTGAAATGCCATTTTCATTACAAAAGATTTTGAAAAATTCATTTTCAAATTCGGTTCCATGAACACTTCTAATTGAAGAAATACAAAAGCCTTTTTCTTTTTAAACTCTTTTTGTAAATTTAAAAGCCTTAAAAGCATCATTCTTATGAGCAAGAAAACACACCCAAGTAAATCTAGAGTAGTCATTAACCAATACATATGCATAGTGCATTCCACCGAGACTAACAACTCTAGTTGGACCAAATAAATCCATATGTATAAGTTCAAGTGGCCTAGAGGTTGACACAACATTTTTAAGCTTAAATGAAGACTTGGATTGTTTTCCCTTTTGACAAGCATCATAAGGTTTATCCTTAGTGAATTCAAGTTTTAGTAAACCAATCATAGGTTCATGTTTACAAAGATCATTTAGTAGCTCAAAATTTGTATGTCCTAACCTTCTATGCCTTGTCCATATGTCATGAGAAATAGCCATCAAACATTTAATATCCTTATTATCAATTTTATTCAAATCAATAACATAGACATTATCAACTCTTTCACCACTAAAAATGACTTTGTCTTCATAAAGACTGCTAACAAAGCAATTCTTAGGATAGAAAGTGACTTTGTTTCCCATATCACATAATTGACTTATACTTAATAAATTATTTTTAAGACCATCAATAAGTAATACATGATGTATAGATAAGGATTGAGAGTTACCAATTTCTCCAATGCTAATAATCTTTCCTTTTGCATTATCCCCAAAATTAATAAGTCCTCCATCCTTAGCATCAAGCTTATTGAATTGCTCTTTGTCTCCGGTCATATATCTTGAACATCCACTATTAAGATACCAACTACTTTTTGTTCTTGTGGACTTTAAGCATCCCTCTTTTTCATCTTCAAGTGCCATTAAGCAAAGGTTGGCCACTTTTTCTTATTCCTCTTCCCTTTCGGATTCAGAGGAGTCGTCCCAAGTAGCTTTGAAGGCCTTCTTTCTATCCTTTGCTCCTTTGTTCTTGAATTTGAGTTTGGGACACTCACTTCGGATGTGACCCGGTTTCTTGCATTCATAGAAAGTAACTTCTTTGATTTTCTTCTTACCATCTCCTTTATACTTCTTGTTGAAGTCTCTTGTTCTTGATGAATTTTTCTTTCTTAAGAATTTTTTGAAACTTCTAGTGAGCATGGCAACTTCATCATCTTTATCACTAGAACCTTCATTATTTTCTTCTTCACTTTCTTCTTGTGAAGCCTTTAGTGCTATGCTCTTTTTCTTTTCTTCCTTATCCTCTTGCTCTTCACCTCTTTGCTTTATTATAAGCTCATGGGTGAGAAGCTTTCCAATAAGAACATCGGTTGAAAGAGTGGCAAGATCTTGAGCTTCCTCAATGGAAGTAACTTGAGATTCCCAATCCTTCTTAGGTGAGATTCTTAGAATCTTGTTGTTTACTTCCTCCTTGGTGAAATGTTTACTAAGTTTTTTAAGGGTGGTGACAAGAACATTAAGGCGATTTATCATTTCGGTGATTGATTCTTGAGGCTTCATTTTGAAGTGTTCATACTCATACATGTGGAATTGAACCTTCTTGCTTCTTACTTGAACATTTCCTTCATAATGATTTTCCAAGGTTTCCCACATTTCCTTAGCCGAAGTGCAATGTTGAAGCTTGCCTCCTTCTTTTCTTGACATAGAAGAGACTAGAGTGATCATAGCCTTTTTATTTTTATAATTCCCTTCTTATTGAATGGAGTTCCAATCATCTCTTGGAATTTCAGTAATCACACCATTAATTGTAGCTTTAGGTGATTCTTAACCTTTTCGGACAATGTCCCAAAGTTTGATGGAGTCACAATTAAGATAGAGCTCCATTTTGAACTTACAACAAGGATAATCACTACCATCAAAGAATGGTATGAGAGAAGAGATGTTTTCACTCCCCACAATCTTGTATTCTAGCAATGAAGTACCTAGAATTCAAGCTCTACTACCAAATGAAAATACCCTAGAGGGGGGGTGAATAGGGCTATCGAACAAAAATCAAAACTTAAAAAAAAATAAATAAAAATGAAAGAATGTTCAGAAGGAGGAATGATGAACACAAGAATTTAAGGAGTTCGGATTCTCAACAATCCTACGTCTCCACCTAACTTATCCCCAAGTTAGGATTTTGAATCACCATAATCTATTCCCCTAGATTGATTTTTACAACTTGAGTTTTAGGCTCAACTCAAACCTTACACAAGTGTTTTCAAGGATCACGCTAAAACTAAATTCCCAAGTATTTTAATGGCTAAACACTTAAACCAATTCCTTTAGAATAGAATCTGACTTCCCTTTTCTTAATCCCCAGAAAATAGAAGAACAAGAATTTCTATTCTAATCACTCACCAACTCTCACAAGAGTTATACAAAGATAAAAAGAACTTTGAGCTTAATTGAATGCTTGAGAGTGTATAAGTGATAAACAAGTTTCTTATCCTCTAAATGATCTTCAGAGGTTGTATTTATAGTTGAGCAATTCAATTATAGTTGTTAGAAATAATAATTTCATTTCCAATAATTTCAAACTTCATTTGAATGAAATTTGCACTTTTGAGCTGTTATTTCTCTAGTCCTGGTCGGGATTTCATCAATCCCGGTTGGGATATTTAAAAATATATCCATTGTAGCCATTGAATTTATGTTTTGAACTGGTCCTGATTATGACCGCACTGATCCCAATCATGACCACATTGATCCCAGTCGTGACATTGGATCAGGAAATGTTCTGGAAGTTTTCTTCAATTTGGTCCCGGTCGGTATTATGACTTTAACCATTGAATACGATCGAATCAGCCTAAGCTTTCTTCATAAAAGTTGTAAATATTTGTCTTAGATTTCCATATCACTTTTAATAATCTAATTTGGACTTCTGTATCTCAAGATATCATTGAAATACTGAGAGCTACACAACTTAAAATGAAAGTTGCATATGCTGATTTTAACTGAAGATTTGCAGTCTTAAATGAACTTGAATTTTGAAAAATAAGATTAATTCAGAAATCTTGTGATGTCTACTTCAAAATTCAAGAAGATCACTTTCTCATTATAAGGCTCTAAGGATGTCAAAAGCCTTCTTGAATCTCAAAGGTCAAATTCTTTGATAATTCTTCACTTTGACTTTCCATTTGAGTCCTAACTTACACACACTTAAACAAACAGAGTTAAATACTCAAAATTAAGTTTGTTAAGATCAAAATCAAGATTGATCATTACTAAGGTCAACATCCTCTTTTAACATGATTGAAACTAAAGCTACCATGAGTAAAGATAAAATCTCTAATCTCCTGTCCAACAGTATCAACTTCCCACGGCCAATCTTCTAATTACTTTGAGCATAATTAAGCAGTAGATAGGTAGTCTAACTCAATAATAAAAGGTTTGTGGGGATAGTGATTAGCAAACTCCACTGCCCGACAAATTATTAGCAGCTCTGAATATAAAGGAGACAGGCTAAACATATGTTTTACTTGAATATGCTTGATAGTACCATGATAATCTCTAGAAACACAAGCGACGCAACATTTTTTCTCTATTTTGGAGTATGAAGCATCACAATTGATCTTCCACATTCCTTCTTCCGGAGCTATCCATCGATTTTAGTTTGAGCTATCATCTACTGCCTGTCCAACTTGGGGCTGATTAATGGCATTTGATATAGTTCTATTTCTGTTTAGATTTTAAATCAATTGCCAATAATAGTTAATCTTTTCCATTGTAATTTTGGGATCCTCCATAACTCCATTGAATTGTTTGATGTTTCTAGCTTTCCATATGTTCCAACAGAGACCTACAACTAATCTCATCATATCCACATTGTTATTTTCTTCCAAAAGATTTTTGGTTGCTAACCACCACCAATTGAAAGACTGGAATCTGATGCTATAAGGGGTGTAGTCAAGTTGACTTGCATGCCAAATCCTCTTGGAATGATCATAGAGAAATAAGACATGTTCTAATGTTTCCGGTACAGACCCACATCTACTACATTTAATATCCACCTTACATCCTCTATGGGTTAAAGCTTCATTAGTTGCCACAGCATTCCAAGAATAGCGCCATAAGAACATTTTGACCTTAGGAGGAATGTTAAGACTCTAGATGGAATTCCATACCTGAGCATCTATCTCTGAGTTCCCAAAACTGGCTTTGCCACTGTTGGAATTTGTATTCAGCTTTTTCATAAGTCTGTATGCTAATTTCACTAAGTACAGGTCCTTTCTATCATAATGCCATAAGAATTTGTCTCTCCCTCGTCCCCTTTGTACCGGGATATTTTTTATGGCTTCCTGTTCTTGAGTTATGAAGAGTTGGCTCAGAATTTGATGGTTCCATTCTCTTGTGTGAGGCATCAATAAATCCCTGACCATATGAATTGCCACCCCATTTGGTTTTTGAAATGATATTTTAAATTTTGGGAGAGTCAGAATCCAAGGATCTGTCCAGATGCCTGTATTTTGGCCAGATCTCACTTGCCATCTGCACCCTTTTTTAAGCACTACCCTACCTTTCAAAATTCTTGACCAGACCCAAGAAGCCTTTTGGCCAAGCTTTGCTTCTATAAATGTAGAATGAGGAAAGTAAATCCCCTTGAGAACCTTAGCACAAAGCATATTAGGACTCTATATTATGCGCCATCCCATTTTGCCAAGCATTGCATTATTAAAGATCTCCAGTTTCCTGAACCCGAGCCCACCATTCTTTTTAAAATCTGTGAGTGCACTCCATTTAATCCAATGAACGCACTTGCATTCAAAGTTCTGACTCCACCAGAATTGCCTCATGAGCTTCTCTATCTGCT
Organism: Mallotus repandus; assembly: GCA_949671775.1. Lineage (NCBI taxonomy): Eukaryota > Viridiplantae > Streptophyta > Magnoliopsida > Malpighiales > Euphorbiaceae > Mallotus > Mallotus repandus. The sequence goes on along the minus strand of CATIWM010090956.1, from coordinate 19,631 downwards.
GAATGATACCTTTTCAAATCAGGGTGAGTAGTACTATTGAACAAGATTTTTGACTTTTGAAGATTGACTTTCTGCCCTGTAGCAATCGAGTATTTTTTTCAAAATGGCATTGTAAACTTGAATTTCTTGAATCGTGGCTTCTCCATAGAGAATTGTGTAATCTGCGAATTGCGAATGCATTATGGATGGGCAGTGCTTGGTTATGCGAATGCTCTTAATGAGACCCTATTACTATTCTTGTATCATCATTTTGGAAAGATATTCAACAACAAGAATGAATAAGTAGGGGGATAGTGGGTCCCCCTGCCTTATTCCTTTCTTAGGAGAGAAGGATCTAGCCAAAGAACCATTTATTGAAACAGAAAACTCCACCAATTTAACACAGTGCGACACTAAATCAACCCAATCTTCACGAAAGCCAAATTAAAGCAAAATTTTTTAAAGAGCTTCCCAGCTGATGCGATTATACGCCTTCGTCATATCAAGCTTTAAGGTGAAAAAATATTTGCTTCCTTTCAATCTAGTTCTTAGAGCATGAATAAGTTCATGATTTATAATTATGTTTTCTTGGATATTCCTACCACTTACAAAACTAGTTTGATGAGGAGAAATTAGCAATAGCCATTTCTTCAGTCTGCTTGAGATGACCTTCGATATAATTTTGTAGCTAAAATTGCAGCAACTGATTGGTCGATACTCATCTAAGGTTTTTGGGTGTTTGTTTTTCGGTATTAGCACAATGGTTGTGTTGTTAAGTCCTGGCGGAAACCTTTTGGAGATGAAAAAATTATTAACCATCTTCAGCACTTCTTCTTTAATTACTTCTCAATGATTCTAATAGAATATGCCAGGGAAGCCATCCGAACCAAGTTTAGGCCAAAAACTGTTGCTTTAACCTCTTCCAAAGAAGCTCTCTTCATAAGGTCATTGTTGATATCATCATTCACTATCGACGACATTACTGTGGCAAAATCATCTTCAAAGTATATAGGTCTCCTTAATCTTGGTCTCATCGGATATCCAGGAGTCATCACCATTTTTAATTCTCCCAATTTGGTTAAATTGTCTCCTCTGTATTATTGTAATGTGGAAGAACTTGGTATTTCGATTGCCTTCTTGTAACCACTGCACATAAGCTCTTTATTTCCCAAATAGCTCTTATTGTTTCCATATACTAGATATCCTTTACTGAAGGTCCCTCATTTCAACTTGCTCATGACTATTCAAGGTCCCTGTCATTAAGTCCTCAACCCTTCTTTGTATTGCCTCTGTTTGCTAATTCGGGTCCCTGTTTCTATGTTGGCTCCAACGAATAAGATCTTTTCTTAATCGGTTAAGTTTCAACTGAAAAAAATAGGCAGAATTGCTTCGCTCAAGATCTAGGAACCATGACCTTCTAATTTCTTTCGTCCACCCCGTATCTTCCTCCCTTTTAGCTTCATTGAAGAACCTTCTTTTGCCTTTAGGCTTTGGAGGAAAAAGAGTAAGGATTAATAGTAAATGATCAGACCCTAAAAACATTTCATGTGTAACCTTGGCAAACTCATATTTGATTCTTTAAGAGGAATTAGACAATGCCTAATCTAACTGTGCCTGGATGTTTCTTTCACCAATCTGCTTGTTTTTCCAGGTAAAGCTTCAGCCTTGATATCTCAGGTCCAACAAGGAGCAGTTAGTGATCAAATCTCTGAAATATCAAGTTTATGAATAGTAAACAACATTGCCTCCTTTCTTTGCACCTAAGTTTAGGTAGGCGTTAAAATCTCCCATCCATAGCTAAGGTACCGAACCACCTATGTTAAAACTCCTGATCTCATCCCAAACTTTTAATCTTCTTTCCCTTCTTGGATGACTGCATACCGTTGTGAAATGACACTCCTCACCTTCTATGTTAACCAAAGTATCAATGATGTTATTAGAAGAGAACCTAATATTGATTTTGCATTTATCCACCCACCATAAGCTTAGCCCTCTAGATCGACCATTTGGATCAATGTGAAAGCCATTACTAAAACCCAGGCTTCTCTGTATTACCTCTATACTCAGTGAGCATCTTTATTTTCATGAGAAAGACTATCGCTGGCCTCTCTTTGCTTACCATCTTCTTCAAGGCTTTCTTTGTGAAAGGGTTTCCATTGCCTTGGCAATTCCAAGAAATCAAAATCGTGGATCCACAACCACAGACTAGAGAGCAAAATTACCTTTGTCGTAGACTGTTATCACTAGATCTACTATTGTTTAGGGCAGAAAATAAGAGAGACACTGAAATCTTCACTATGAAAGGAAGAAAGTTCTAAGCACTTAGCTTTTTGAGAGTGCCTAATGTAGAAAAGAAAGAACTATTGCAGTATGATCGATCGCGTGCCAAATTGCTCGATGTCTTTAGAGGCCTAATAATGCAAAATCACATTGCTGCCAAACTATACATATAAGATTGGAAAGCCTACCACCTAGACTAAATGGTCAAAGTGAAGGTTTTAAAACTTCGAGATATTGAATTCCAGTTCTAATATCATCTCCAGCTCTTTACTACAAAATGCAATAAATTTTACTTTAAATTATAGCTACTGTCGTCAATTTTACTCCAACTCGATACTTTATTTTTAATTTCAAAATAATATTTCTCAATATTCTTCTTTATAACTCATTTAGTATTTCTTACAAAAAATATTATATTATTTATACATTTTACATATTACACTTATATTTTATTCAATATTTACCATATACATTCATGTGTTTATTTATAATAAAATTTAATATATTAATATTTTTTAAAAATAACACGCATATTTTATTCTACATTTATAAATACATCAACAATTATTTTAAATTAAAATAATATAATATATGAAGAGAACTAAAAGAAATTAAAATAAATTTACTAAATAAATGTAAAATTATATCTTAAAATTAAAATAGTCTATTACAATAACTAATTAAATTTAAAAATACACAAGCACATTATTACTAATTTAATCATTTGAATTAGAATATTTTTTTCACAAATGCTCAATTAATGCAATGCAAAGTGCACGCAATATGAGCATCTTTATCTTTAATATGTATTTGGTAATAATATAATAAATATAATATAAAATTCGAACTAAATTGAACAAAATTATTTGAATTATATTAAAATTTTATAAACAAAATTTTTTTTATTGATATTAAAAAAAAAAAAAAAAGAACGGTTGCCTTTGGTAAACAATGTGCGCTATTTACTGGTCATCCAATGCAAAATGTAGGGACTTTTACCTCTACATTGGAGAACAAATGCATTTCAATCCTCGCCAAAATACAATGGATTGAAGATGCTCTAACGAAGCACATTAGAATTAAAGTTTTTGATTATCAACATAAGGTAAAATTTAACATTGTACATGATAATAATAATAGTAATAACAATAGTTAATATGATAAAAAATATGACATGATAGATATATTAATAACATATAATTATAATTTTTTTTCCTAAATAAAGCAAGTAGTTGAAAGAAAAGACTAAATAGTCTCATGCAAACGCTTGTGCCAACTTTTCTTAGTCTTCTTTCTCTTTTTTAGCTATTTAGCTATTTAGCATATAGCAAAACTTTTTCTTTTTAACTATTTAGCATATAGCAAAACTTTTTCTTTTTAACTATTTAGCATATACGTTACGTCCTAGACCAAGGACCTCTTGCATGCGTACTACAACATAACACACACACACACACACACACATATATATATATATATTGTAGCAAAATTTACTCATGCTGAAATATTTCAACGTTTGCTATCTAGCTAGCGAGGCCAAAGGCAAAGGGTGATGCAAATTTTTTTCATAAAGAGTTTTTTCGTTTTAATGATATTTTGAATTATAAAAGAAAAAAAAATGAACCAAGAACACTAGAATTATTTGATTGAAATTTTTCTTGGTGGAATTGACTTTTTGGAAGATCAAAGTAATGTTTTAAAAAAGATGAACCGATGAATTTGATCCTCACCCTTGAAAACCTAGCTAATTAACTCATAAAGTAGGTGGAGTAAAGCACATAGAGAAAAAGCAAAAGCTATCACGACTTACAAGAGATAACAAATATATGCTTTCTTATTAATAATTTAAGATAATGGAGTGTACTTAGAGGAATGATTTTGTTTGTTTAGTAGCCACGTGAATTTGTTTCATATATATATATATATATATAACTTAAAAGGGTGAGTTTTAAAACCATTAATTATAATTATAATGGCTTGAAAACAAATTCATACTGCGATTTGACTATGGATTTGGCTGAATAAGAAGTGATGAAATATTAACAATTAGCAAAAATAAAGCTCCTATATAGTTAGGGTTTGGCATGTTCGGCAGGCAGGCAGGCAGGCAGGCACTACTACTCTTCAATAATGGAGGGAGGAGAAGGCTTTTGATTTATCTGCATGTAATTTAGAAAGCTTTTTTTGCTGCAATTGTCACATGGCCAAGCACAATCATTATAATCTTTTCAATAATGTAATCTATATGTGCTGTTTTTCTTTATCAGAATTTTTGTTTTTCTTTTTTAAAAAAAGTGTGGGCGCAAATGAAGTTTTTCTAATTCCAATTTCTAGATAGTTCATTTTTTAATTTATTTATTTTAAGTGACTTATTTTTTCTAAAAAAAATGTATATTACAAACCAAAAATTTTCAGTTATTTACGCTTAATATTTTTTTAGTATTAGTACAAATGATTAATATGTTGTAAATGAGAGCGAGACAGTATATTAATCCCTGATTATTCGGATTTCTTCCAAAACATAGAGTTGTAACAAATAAGGGATGGCCTATCCTCATTTTGAGGATAAGGAATGTATAATTGATATCTTTCAATAAAAATTTTAATTCTTTAAACAAAGTAGACAAATTTAGGGTAATCGAAGTGGAAGAGGATGCAGTCATATTGGAAATGTAGGGGGATATTTTTGAAGAAATAACAAAACATAACAGCTCACCCATGACTGAGTATAAACACTAGATATGGTGATGTGACTCAAATAGCTTAGCTCCCAGATGCCCCCACCACACTGTACTACCAATTCTACAGATACATATATAAATATATGCTAGTTCGTCTGATATCTTCAATCAGTTCTGAATTTGATTCTTTTATGTTACATTAAGATTAAAAAGAAATCTACATGCATTAAGCTTAAAAGACTTCAGGAAAAAAAAATCAACTGGTGTTAGCCCTTGAATTTTTTATTGTGCAATGTCAACAATTGTTTGTTGGTGTGTAGAATTAGATTAGAATTAAATGCCAAAACTAAAGATACTGAATAACTTTAATACCAATGTATTAGTAATTATGTATGAACAGTAAGTCTTATAGTATTAAAAAAAAAGAAGTTAATGTTGAGTTAAGTACACAATATTTAAAGATGATATTCAATGCTTGAAAATGAAAATTAATGAAGTTGTGACATTAATTAATTTGAGAAACTCATGGGGATATGCATGTTTTTTTTTTCAACAATTTGATCGAACCCATAATTTTAAGTTACAATATCTATTTGAGCAGTGGTTACATGTGAACATGTAAGTTAATAAGTATTTTGCAAGAAAATAGAGAAACTAAACAAAAAGCTGGGCAATAAATTAAAAGGGTGAGAGAGGAGAGCTCTTTTAACAAGAAGAAAATAGATTGGAGAAAAGAAGAACCTAATCAGAGGCTCTACTGTCGTTAAGCTCGTGCTACCATTTATTGATGCTTGCTTCCCTTCTTCACAATTCAAATCATCTGATTTAAATTCAATTTAATTTAAATTTCAGATATTTAATCTATAATATTTTAAGATTGCAGAATAAATTTTTACCATTTAATTTTTTTTATATAAACCACAACTCATTAAACTCTAATTAATCTAATTTCATAGAATAAAATCATAAAAACGATAAAAAAAATTTAATAACTATTTTTTGTCTTAATTCTTGATGCATGTACATAAATTTATTTGCATATCCATAAATATTTACCCCCAATAATTCAACAAACTTTTTTACTTTTATCGTTCTTTGTGAATCTTATGCTTATTATATTGTCAGTAAATTTCATTTAATATGCCTTCTTACAATTATGACCTTGTTTTATGTAAATGATTTTAACCTTTTTTCCCTTTGTATTTATTTTCTTACTTGCTGGTTAGAAGAGATAAAATCTTGATGAAATTCAAAGACAATCGATTACCATTTTTTACTTTTTGTAGAAGAAATGAATGAATTTATTTTGTGTTCAGGTTTTGGATTATACAAAATCTGAATCGAGGAGCATTTGAATTTTAACAGTAACAGCAGCAGTAAATTATTAGAAAAGACTAGTAAAAAAACCACAAGGCTCTAGAGGACAAAATCGTGTCTTCAAGAAGACCAGTCAAAGGCACACATCTATATATAATATTCAGTTATCCGCAACCAAAATAAAAAATAAAAAGAGAAAAATAAAGCAAAAGATAGATGGATCCAAGGGCTAATAGTAGGGGTAGGTTTAAGTGGCCTATGGACTTTAGAGTAGGGGAGAAAACCCCAAATCTAATAATTTTTTTTTTGATATATATATATTAGTTACAAAATTAGCAAAGCCACATGGGGCTTACATTCATAAACTATGCAATCATGTAGGAGACCTATGTATTTTGCATATTTTGATTTGCACCAGTCTGGTTAATCTTGGATCTTTATTTAACACTGTGTTGTTCATTTTCAAACACCTATTATGGTTGAGTTGTTCTCCATTTGGCCCATTTGTTCTGTATCCAATTTGTGCATTGTACCATTCTTGTGAAACTTTTCTAGTGGATTTTTTTTATTATATCTTTATTACATTCTTTCTTTTGAAAAAGTAGATTGCTTATAATTAATTTAGCTCAATAAGCTAAAAAAGATGGTTATCTTGATTAATTATATTTGATGTTCTTACCAATGAGAGACCCATTTGAGTACAACCACTTGGCTCATGACATTGCAGTATCAGAGCCAAATTTAGAAAGCAGGTGCCACAGCATCCAGGGGAGCAGAAGAAACAGGACTTTATCAATAAAAATCAATTCAAAACACCCAATTCAAAACAAAATTTACTTAACACAGCTCTTATTGAACTCTTTTGGAGAAATTGAGTTCTCTTCCTAATTCCTTTCATCTACTAATGACCTACATAATTAAAAAAATAAAATAAAATTCACATAATATAATGCTATATACATTTTCTCACCACCACTTAGGCTATAGATTGATTTTATTTTTATATAAAAATAATCCAAGTATCTGCAAAGAATCTACCCAAGTCAGCATATATTTTTGGAATTTGACCCACATGTTTGATCACCCATGGTCCACCGACCATCTATAAATTATAATCTTCACTCAGATCAATCACCCATCACATAAAACAAATACAATAATTTAAATGTAACATTAAACTTTTAGGAGTGAAGACATGTCTTTATTAATCTAACAAATAAAAACCCGATGAATAAAGAAAATTAAAATGGAAAGAGTTTGGGATCAGACTGACGTGCAAAGGAAAAGATTAATCAGCAGAGCTGGGGCATCTGTTAATCTAATTCGAATCTTGGCATCATTTCCCAAACGTCACCACTAAACAACAACAAAAAGTTTGAAAAAAAAAACTCATAATGCATAATAATACTCTACTTTGGTTTAAAGAGTTATATTTAAAGATCAGATTAGATATCAGCTTAATTGCATGAAAAAAAAAAGGTCTCACGGGATTCTTGAAGCGCGTGCAGATCAAAGCCACTTACTACTCACTCCCAATCAGAAAAAACCAGAGAGATTCCATATCTTTCAGTCCAGGAAGAAAAAAGAAAACTACAGAATTAGCTGGTTAGATCAGTGGAAAAAACAACAATTACAATAGCCCCCTAAAGACCTCCCAAAAAAATAGACAAGAAGATAACGGAACGACATGAATGAACATACATAACAACAGAACGAAAAGACCCTCCATCGCTTATATACATTACATCCCCAAATTTCCACTGTGGTATTTTTTTTTTTTGGCTTGCTTGCTTAACTTGAAGAACGGAAATTTTGAGCAAAAACCCATAGACAGAAAACCTCACGAATGGCACAAAAACAGACCGCTAAAATTTGCCAGATGCTAAATGTTGTTCCTGTTGCTGTTGCTGTGGGTTACCCTTATCACAATGTCCGATTCCTGGTATTACTATGCTGCTGCTGCTGTAACTGCCCTTTGCTGCTGCTACATTCTCTTTTTTGCGGCGAAGAAGAAAATAGCTGACCGAATCCAAATGACTTGGAAGTTCCTCTAAGTGAACAAACTGGGACATTGAGAACAGGAGTCACTCTAACGTTAGCTGAATATGACCTCTCCATCCCTCTATGCTTAAATTTTGGACCGCCATTAAAGCTACTTGGACTGCTAGAACTTCTTTCCAAGCTCTGAAACACTATCTTCCCTGATGAATTCATTCTTGGACTGTCCACTGATACTCCTCTGCTCGTTGTTGCACTTGATTGATCCCCTGCTGCCCCCCGGATAGGACTCCTCCCCACTCGATTCCCAGAAGCTGGATTGTTGTTACTATTGTTATTTCCATTGGTATTATTTATCTCCGACCTGGGCTTTACCATTCGCATTCTTGGGGGATTTTGGTTCGGGTTGCGATTGAGGACGAATGGGTTCGGGCTTGGGTTTTGGTTCAGGTTTGGCTTCTCCGAATCGAGAGAGAGCCTCGGTAGATCGTCGTGCTCGTGGCTAGAAGACGAAGAAGAAAGCGATAACCTAGAAGATGAAATGGAAACAGACTCGCAATCTGAATCTTTCAACAAAGGAAGACTGAGCGAGTGATCTAAAGTTGAAGAAGAGTTACAACTGCAAGATTTCGAACTTCTATGCAAGAAATGCTTCAGAGATTTTGGGTTAGAAGAGGAAGAAGACGACGACAGCGATGTCGTTTTATGGGTTTCAGCTTTAGCATTAGCATTTTGGTAAAGCTTTTTTAGCCCTAACAACTCTTTCCAACGGCTCGAACACCGAGGAGCCTTAGGAGAAAACAGGTAAGGATCCGTACCCGATATCTCCATCTCCATTATTCTACTACGACAAGATTTAACCGTCCTCGTTTCAGACGATCTGATCTCACTGAAGCCATTGTTATCCACAATAGGCTTAGTGCCGGTGACTTGCAACGGCATAAGCTTTCCATCTGAGAATAACTGGTCGGCAGGGAGCATAGTAACAGGATCGTCAAGACGGAACTCGAAGTCGACAGGATCTAAAATTTCGGACGGATCTTCAGGCTTAGGTTCGGATAAACCGGGAGCTCTAGAAGATCCAGGTTGCTTAGAAGAAGCATCCTCTTCGCGGCTGAAAGAGATTCGAGGACTCAACCAGCCGTAAGAAGGATAAGTCGCCGGAGAGAATTTCTCCGGAGACATAGCAATGTTGTTGACGCAAGCGGAGGCCATGGTAGAGTAGGATCATGCAAATAGAAGAGGTAGAAGTTTTGGTGGTGGAGAGGTGAAATGCATCAAACGGAAGTTGAGCGATGTTTTGTTAGATCTACAGAAAGGAATGAGGTGAGGAGGGAAAGGAGAGGTTTTGTTGGCGCTTCTGGTTTCGTTTGTTTGTTTAGGGTTTGGAAAAATTGGAGGATGTGATGATTTGTGAGCTTATTCCAAAGTGGGCTTTGTGTCACTGCACTGCACTCCCTGTGTTACACTAACTGCATAATGTAATATATATCGAAATGGCCGGTCTTTTTTACCTTTTTCTTTAAAAAAAAAAAATTTGCAAAATTGGTGTTGAACTTTTTAATTTTTAATATTTGATAGTTAGATTTTTTTGTTTTTGCAAATGAGTATTTAAATTATTTTTTTCAATTAAATGCTTCCTTCGGTAAATGGTGGACTGAGTGATTGAGATTGCGATTACTCTAACGGTAACAGAGGTAATCTAGTGACCTTTCTCAAAACTTTTTATTTATTTATTTATTTTGTTGTCAGAATGAGTTCTAATATTTGATTCGTGTGTTTAGACATTATCTAATAAATATTGGCCATAAGAGGTTTTTTTTTTCTTCGTATTAAATATGTATATAGTGTTAGGGGAAAAAAAACTTTATCAAGTAGAGAGGAACCAATCTACCCTATACATTTTGAATTATGTATCTAGCTTAGGGGAGAAAAGAAAAAAAAAATAATTAGGAACCAATATAGTGAGTGTGCTCTATACGTTTTGTATTATCTTTAGACTGTAGCAATCTTCATCAATCATCATCAAACCTAACATTACTATTGCAACAATACATGCATAAATTTTCTTCCTCCTTTTCCACTTCTTGTCTTTGAAAAAAAGAATTTGTTAATTGTATTTATCATATGAACTTTTTTATTTTCTTAAATTATATGTAAAATAAAAAATTGAACCATTCGAAATTCAACAAAAAAAATAAAGTGTAAGAAGTGAAATTATATGAGCAATAATTCATTTATAAGGTATACAAAACATTAAAATCGAATTTAAAAAGAATATAACTCTGCGTCCTGTTAAGTTATAGTTATTAGTTAAGCATCTAATAACAATGTTTTAACATTTTAAATTTTCAATAGAGATTACAGTTTCATAAAAAGAAATGTAATAGATGGATAATAATTGAAGAGACATCATCTTGAAAAATGATTTTAAACAATCATTAATACACAAAATGCAATTTGGCTAAGGCAAGACAATAATTGTCCAATCATATATTTCCACTATATTTTGATCACAAAAAAGTGGATTAGACTTCTTTCCATCCATATCATAGAAGAAACCTCTCAATATTTCTATGATTGAACAAGGCCCCATGTTGTATATACTTATATATCAAAACTATATGTGAATGCCTAATTTCATCCATAATTTGTAAAACTATTCAATATCACATTTAACTTAAATTAAAATTCTATTATTACTATATATATATATAGTTTTAAAATTATGAAAAATTCTATGATTACTTTGATTTGTAGTCATTTTTTTTATTTTGTTTTAATTACAATTAGATAAAAGTGTATTTTTTATCGTCCGATAAATACGTTGTAAAATTCAAAGTAACTATAGAATGCACCGTCATTATATATTTATTACACCTATAAACCTATAGTTTAGACTTATTTTATGTCCAAAATGAATAAATCAGAAGTTATATAGGTAAAAGAAAATAAAATTGCCGATTGATCAGGATCGGAAAGTACGTAGATAAAGTTGAAGGGTCAAATCAGGCATTTACTTATCCTGGATTTAGGCTGCAGAAGAAGAGGTACCCTTATTAAAGCCACTGGGCCAATGAAAGTTAATCTCCATGAAAAGCCCAAATATCTTAAACCCCCCAGCCGAGGTCATTCAATTCCAAATCTAAACCCTAATTTTCCCTCTTTATAAGCACCGTATTTCCTTGGCAATCCTGAATTGGTCCGTTGTTCAACGCGACGGTGTGTACTTTCTTTTGTTTTCGTTTCTTGTCTTAAAATGTGTGTGCTTATGAATTGATTTGAGTAAATGGAGAAGATGATGATAGTAATTGTCGCCCCAGTCTTACAAGCATAGATGTCGATGCTTGGTGGTGATCGACATTCTCATATCTGATTCGCTTCATTTTTTTATTTGATTTAGTTTTACTGGGAAATAATTCAACGCAAGCTGAAGCGTGATGATGCTTATCCATCCATAAAATTCTGTTATCCAAGAGATGATGATCTCTAATACATGCACTACCATCTGATTTCTCTTGCGTTTTTTATTTATTTATTTTTTGCTTAGTTATTTTGTTTGTTGCTGTGGTTGTTTTTTTTACAATCCTTTAATTGATGCTCTGCAATCTGTGATGCAATTGTTGCTTACTTGCTGATTTTAAATGTGATTAATTTGTCATATAATCACCATCTTTCGGCTGAGATTGCGTGTATAAATGAAAAGATTATGTGAGTTTAGTTGTGCCCATGGTATCTGACGCCTAAGCTAATCAGCATTTGTTGAATCATAGTTAGGCGTTTCGTTTTGGAGGGCAAAGAGAAAACAGTCAGCAATTGCGACACGGCTTTGCTGAAGTATTTTTACTTCTAATCAGCTTGCTGTTACTTTAACCCTGACTACATTTTCCCCATTGCCATTTTCATGTCGATGAAAAGATATAAGGACATCTCATCCGCAGACACGACTATCTAGTCTCATATAAATGCATTTTCTAAATATAAGACAGGATCGAATATGACTCACCACCAAATCATTTAGTGGCAATTTTTTTTTTTGAAAAAAAAAGAAGAAAAATAAAATAGGTCTTCGTTGAAGGTGGCGAAGACAAGAAAGAAATAACGAGAATGACTGAAGTAAAGGATATGTCGAGGCAGTGCCAAAGTTGGGATCGATGCAGGAAGCAGCTGGGTATCTGTTAGGGTTTAGGACAAGTAAGATGAAAGTTTTAAATAACATACTGTACTAAGTGAAGAACAGTCTTGTTCTCAGACCTAGAATGTTCTGCTTCCCCTAACAGAAGAGCTCCTCAGAGATTATAAAATTGATTACAAGAACGTTGCATCCAGTTGATTTATCATAAACAAGAAGATGAGCTTTTAAGTTCACAAAATTCTTTTTCTTTATTTCTAAATAGATGAGCAAGATATATTTTGATAATAATAATCCATTTAATAGAAGAAGTACCTCATAAGCTAGAAATTGGCTTTAAAGCTAGCGATATATATCCTACTCGTACAGAAAGGAATTGACTCTCTTCTCCCATCACCTATGGCACCGAAAGGAATTCAGGATAGCTTAACAATTTGGCTGCTTGATTTTGATTCCGGACATAGAAGAAACCACTTTAGGTTTTGAGTTTTGATTGCCACTTATATCACAATTTTCCGGAGTTCATGCTAAACCCCACATCAGCTATCCATGACAATATAGCATACATCTCCACACCGGAAGAACCATCGCCTTATCAACACAACCAGAACCATTTCAGCATTTGAGTATTCAATAATGCGAGCAGAACCATTTCCTTGGCTTGATGGAACATAACCGAGCAGATCAAGGGAACATTCATTTCTCTTCAAGCATGCAGGATTTCACAAATAATTAATCCAATTTTCAAAGGGTAGGGTGATGTAACTGCATCTATATAATTATTGGAGGAAGCAGATAAAAATGCCTCAAGTCGATTTGACAATAAGGATAACATGTTGTCGTGGGTGTGGTCAATTCAAATTTACAAAAAAATCACACATACACAGACACTCCTTGACTTGCAAATTAGCTTCCTAATCAATAACAGAAAAGTCACAGAGCTTCAGAGATGTTTGTTTGCAGCAGGTAGGTGATTCAAGCAGCTCAGTACACCCTCCCCTGAAAATAAAAGGGAGCTATCATAATTCTGAATTCACTACGTGTATATATCCGCAGTTAGATGCTGCTGCTGTCGTTCCCTACACACAAAGAGTACGAAAAACCATAGTTTAACATCAAGCTTCTACAACAATTGAACAGATTACTGGATAACTCAAATGACAGTGGATGGATATGTAGCTCTCCACAACATTTTTCATTTGATGAAAGAGAGTTTAGGAAAAAAAAAACCACTCATTCTAGGAAAGCCTTATAAAGGTCGAACAGAGCGAACTAAATTTCTCCATGGATTCATAAATCAATGAAAAGGTTTTGCAATGTTTCCTTTGACTTCGAGACATCTACTTTCATATAACAGTCCTTCTTATTCAAAACTGGACTGGACAACCATTCATAAAAAAAAAAGATGAACAGCATGCCGTAGTAGTATTCTCAGCAATTCTTTGATATGTAAGTTTTAAGAAGCTCAAAGTATATGATGCAACAGCATTAGTAACCAAGGACATAAACTCAAATTCATAAAAAACATTATAAGAAAAATAGAGAAAACAGTGCAAATAGCATAAAACGGGACACACACGGATAGATACCTTGTGAAAGCCCCAAAGTAAGGACTCGATCAATATTATCAAGACGCTTCTGTATAGATTTAAGAAGATTATTCAACGACAAAACTCTCTTCCGAACTCCTGAAATCTTGGCAGCATTCTGCATGATGAAGGGCAAAGGCGCATCTTCTAACAATTGATCAAGCTCTAACACACCATTCAAACAACCATATAATAATCCTTTTTGTTTTTTCAATAAAGGTAAAACCCAGAAAGTAATTTAAGATACAAACAGTGTATAATTTAATTTAATTTTACCTCGAGTAAGACGATCGATGGAGGAACTTAGATGTTCTTGGCTTTTGAAAGTGTCTTCAGCTTTAGAATCGAAATCTCTAATAACACTGCCCAGCATCGTCGACAAAGCCTTCGCTAATGCATCGCTGCTGCTCCTGTTGATTTCTTCGTCACTATGGGGCACAGAGTCTTGACGATTTTTATCCTCAGTGGTATTGTCATCTCCGACTGCGGGGTCCATTTCAAAGGTCGAATTGCAGGCGTCGCTCGTCCCTGGGGTTTCACTTCTGACAGTACCGGAGAGATCAGATGAAGAAGATGAATTGACGGGCCAACCGAGACATCGATTGGGCTTTTTAGCCCAGGCCATTTAATTCTATGAGCTTCATCAGGAGTTTAGGACTCATACTGTGGCCTTTTAACTGCGTATAGACGAAAATATCCCTCGTGTCGATACGGATTAGGGTTTTCATGGGCAGAAAAACCTTTGGGCTATAAATACGAAAGGGAGGGCAGCGTTTGGTTTCTCAAAAATCTCCTATCAGTAAATCTGGTTGTATCGAAAGAAATCGTCGAATTGATAGACGGGCGTAGAGTTTGAGAGGCTGAATCAAGATGAGGGCTAAGGTATGCTTCATTTAGATTTCGTATCCGTGTTTTTTTTCCCCCTTCAATCTCTGAATCGCCGTATTCTTTAGTTATAGGGGTTGTCGTTGCTGCTAAAATCGAATGTTAGGGTTTTAGAATTACTTAAATAGACTATTACATGTTTCGGAGAACAACATGATCTATTTCTTTTTCAATTTCTAATGGTTTGACTCTTGCGCAGCTTATAGAGCAAACTAACTTTACTGAAATATATACTGGAAATGTGTTGTTGTTGTTGTTGAGACTGATTTATTGTTTTGTTTTGTATTGTGGAGTCGAAATGTTGTTGGTTGAGTTGTTTGTTTGTGCAGAAGAAGTGATTAATTTTTTGTTTTTTTGCATTTCAGTGGAAGAAGAAGCGAATGAGGAGATTGAAGAGGAAGCGCCGAAAGATGAGGCAGAGATCGAAGTAGGCAAGCGGACTGGGATCAGATGGCGTTCTTCAACCGTGAATAGCATCATTTGTTTCCTTTTCTTCTAGTTTTAGTTTTAGAAACTGGTTGGTTCTGAGACTAATTGTGTTCGTTTTTGGATTAAATGTTCTCGAGTTTTATCCGACTTCTATGATATTTTGTTATGCTTCTAAATGGATGATGATGAGATTTTTCTCTTTTCCAATAGGATTGTCACCTCTTTTTTTCTTAGCTCCCTGTTCCAGCGCGTGTTGCATTGTTGTGTGATTGTATAAGTAACGTTGCAGCACCATTGTTCGAAGGCAGAAGTAATGCTGCAGCACTTTTGGATGATTGCTGTGATTTGTTTTTGGTTCTTTTGCAGTCATTGCTGCAACTAGCTACTTGAGTCATCTTTCAATTTATATATTTATGCAAAGTGGGATATTTCTATACTGTCGCTATGGAAATGGGTTCTTCTTATGCGCCAATATGGCGTTTGCTATTAATTGTTATTATTTAAATTGCAATTGTGTATGGAAGGATAGAATCAATTGCGCATGGAAGTGTATGGATGGATAGAATCAATTGCGTATGCTTATGGAAGGATGGATTGAGGAAGCTCGTAATATTATTATGAATTTTGATTCTGAGCTTGGAAGTATTTTCACTCAAATAAAATCATACAACATAATGGATTGTTTCATTAACATATCATCTGAGGTTAAGTAAGTCACTTGTAAGCCGTAGCAAACCGCATCACCCCTATATTTGTCTTCCAAAACTGAATTCGATAGCTCAAGGTCTCTGCAGGTGAAATCTATGATTGAAGCAAAGAGAAAAATATTGGCCTCCTCTTCCTGACCTTCGGAGAAATTTCAACATATCCAAAGCAGCCTCTATACCATTGTCAATCCACAGATTTCATTATGGGGCATGACACAATCTGAACAGTCTCAATTTATAATTATGAGATAGCATTAACACTGGGATCTTCAATCCAATCATCTTTGTTTGTCTCCTGTTTTGATTGGCGCAAATGGCTTTACGTAGGTACACCTTCAAGGTCATATTGTATAACAATTCTTTCAACTGTGCTATGACTCATGACTTGTCTTAAATGCAGCTCTCTTAGAACTTCTGCTGCCAACTCCTTTTCCTCTTCATGAATGATGCCTTCTACTATAATACTATAAGTTGATTCACCAGGCACGTATCCCTTCTCAACCATCATCTCAAAGACGTCCAATGACAAATCTGTTCTGTGAGATTTACAAAGGCCAAGTATGAGAGCATTGCAATTGTCAACATCAGGCTTGTAGTCGTTTTCTTCTAATAACCTGAAAATCTCTATAGCCTCGTTTAGCATTCCCTCGTTGCACAACCCTCTAATCAGAGATGAATAAGTGTAAGAATCAGGAGCAAATCCATACTTTGTCATCTCATATAAGAGTTGAAATGCTGGATACGTGTTCCCTTTTCTGCATAGGCTTGAGATCACACCTTTGTAAAAGTCATGGATGGAGGAACTTTGCTTATTACCCAAGCTTTGAAGTAAGGAGAATGCTTCTTGCCCCTTTCCTTCATTGCAAAGCACAGCGATGGCATTGAAAGTTCCCTCATTGGGATAACAACGGCGATAAATCATTTGGTCTAGACACTTAACTACAAGGTCCACCTTACCCTCTTTGCAATAGTGAGCAATTATAGGATTATAGCTTGTAGCAGTGGGCTTATATGGTCCCCTCATCATTTCATCAACCACCTGAAGAGCTTGTTCTATCTTTCCATGGAAGGCAAGTGAACCAATTAGTATATTATAGGTAACAATGGATGGAGCGCGTTCCCCACCATTCATCTCAGCCAGAAGCTCATTAGCCTCCTCCCATCGCCCTTCATAGCACAGGCTCCTCAGTATAATATTATAGCTCACTACATTTGGATTGAACCCTTTTGAAGGCAAATTCCTGAAGAATTGAATCGCCTCTTCAGTCCTCCCTTCTTTGCACAGTCCAGTTAAAATAACATTGTAACTAACCAAGTTAGGCTCTCCGCCCTTCGCAATTATCTCATCTAAAAGCCTCACTGCTTCTTCAAATCCTCTCTCCTTATAGGCTGCTGCAAGCAAGGATGAAAACGTGAATGCATTTGGGACCAATCCCTTCAGCATCAGCTCATTAAGCAATTGCAAGCTTTTATTCAAGTTCCCAAGCATGCAAAGCCCTTTAACAAGCAAATTATAGGTAACAGTATTGGCTGGAAAACCATAGTCTTCCATTTTCTCCACCAACTGCATAGCATGCCCAACATTTCCCCTCTTGCACAAATGGTTCACCAAGAAAGTATAAGCAGCAGCATCAGGAATAATACCAGATTCAATCATCATTTCCATCACTCTTATAGACTTCTTCATCTTGTTTGCTTTGCACAAATCATACAATAGCTGAGTTGCTTGAACAACATCAGGCTTGTGGCCATTCCTAACAATATGCTCTAGGTGGAAAAATGCATCGCTGAGCCTCAAGTCCCTATTTCTTTGGTCATTCTTACCAGACCTCCAATTGGGCAATGTCATAACAGAATCCTTAGGGGATATTGTGATCTGGGTAGAAGCTAAAACTCTAGTGAAACCTTTATTAAGTGAGAATGAATGAACGTATGGTACATGCGAAAAAAATCCTTTTGCCGCCTCCGGAAATAGATTTGTTAAAGGAGATACAGAATTCACCAAAGTTGCCATTTGATCAGCACAGTTACAGAACTAACAGAAACCTACTTTTTTCTAGCAAAAAAGATTTAAGCTTTTCACCGACAGAGCGGAAGAATTATATATTAAAAAAGCCTCTAATACGAGCATAAATAAGAAGATGGAGCCCTACCCTATTGCTATAAATGTGTAAAGATAACAAAGGATATGTGAAAACACAGAAGTAGCATCTAATACAGACATTCGAAGCATAAACTGAATCAAGAAAGAGATAAAACAGAAAGAAGAATTGACATACAGCGAGGTATGGCTTGGTTTACTTCTCGAAGAACAGAAATTGCTTCAGAAACAAATAGAGCTGTAACTAATTTTATTTTGGTAATTTTTGAGCACGAACAGTAGAAGATGGGATGAAGAAGAGGGGCACTTGGCTTCTCTCTATTTAGGCCAGTGCAGTCGCATCGCATCCAATCCGTAATTGCCACTCTGGCTCTGCTTTATCCTCGACCAAAATGTTAGCGGATTACGCGTTGTCGTTTTGATGTGAAGATGGGCAGAAATCGAAGAACGTTTAAGCCCATGATGAACCCAATCTAGGTCCAATATAGGCCTAAAAGGCACGGATTGAGACCAAAAATAAAAGCAGACACGTGGCTCTAATAAGATGACACGTGTTCATCTGAAGCTCTGAGAAGTTGGCACGTAATGCTGGACAAGTCTATAAATATAGTGGGAGAATCGAGAGCGAATGAAACAGGAAAAAAGACAGTATGGCGAAGGGTAAAGATGATATAAAGTATGGGACCGCACAGGCGAAGCTATCAGAAGATGAAGCTTTAAGGATTAGATACAAGCATGGCACTCCGCTTGAAGGTGGCAAGATTGCTGAGTCTGAACCTGTTGATTTATTTTCAAGTGCTCACAACATTGAATCAAATAAGTCTTCCAAGAATCCAGAGGATGACACCACCTCTACCAATCAATCTCAGCTACATCGCCGCAAACAAAATGACGGCGGAACCGGATCAGGAAATGCTCCCAAGCCCACTTCCAACACCACCACTGCAGGTTGAGTACTGAAGAGTCTTTTGCCTCTCTCGTTTTTGTTTTTATGTTCTTTTGATGTTAAATTAATTAATTAAGCAGCATGTTGTAATCAGTCTCTGAGTGATTACTACTCCTAATCCAACTACTTATTAATAACCTTGTATCTTTTTTTTTTTTTTTTCTTGGAGGCTATGATTCTTTCCTGTTTTTCCTCTGAAATTCATGTAGCACTGCATATTCTTCAAAGACTTCCGCCTATGGCAACTTTTCAAGTCTCAACAGCTAACCATTTTTGCTTCTAGGAAAGCAATGACATTCAGAATCTTGCCCGTTGTTTAACAAAAAACACACCATGTTAATGACGGAAATATGAAATCTTCATCTGCTTATAAATGCAAAGAAAATATTAAAAATTATAGGTGTAGACACTCCCGATTTTAGGGGTCAAAATTGCGGATTTTTTATTTATTTGGCCCGCAATGTTTCATTTAATGATGAAAGTTCAAGTAGTTAAATATTGCAAAGTTCAGTTTTTTTGTTCTTAATGGACTAAAGTTTAAAAAGTTCAAAACTTTTATATATATATATATATATATATATATATAT
>CATIWM010090954.1:0-17619 GCA_949671775.1 Mallotus repandus | reverse complement strand
TGCAAATTTTTTTTTTTTTTGCTCTTGTACATTTTGCCAGTCCAACCGGCGAAATGTACAAGTTAATTAAAAAAATAACTTTAATCATGTAAAAATTTAACCATCTGACCAAATAAAATAAAACCGAATATACGAGCACGTTCCCCTTATCCTACAGGTCAAAATGACTAAAACAAATAAAATTTTGGAGTACATGAACAAAATTTAATAAACAGTAATTTTTTAAAAATTTTGCATGTAAAGTCATTTATTTTTATTATTATTAACTTTAATTACGTAAAAATTTAACCATCCGACCAAATAAAATAAAACCGAATATGCGAGCACGTTCCCCTCATCCTACTGGTCAAAATGACTAAAATAAATAAAATTTTAAAGTATAGGAACAAAATTCGATATATAATAATTTTTTAAAAATTTTGCATGCAAGGCCATATATTTTTATTATTATTAACTTTAATCAAGTAAAAATTTAACCATCCAACCAAATAAAATAAAACCGAATATACGAGCACGTTCCCCTCATCCTATCGGTTAAAATGACTAAAACAAATAAAATTTTGGAATACAGTAATAAAACAGTAATTTTTTTTAAAATTTTACATGCAAAACCATTTGTTTTTATTATTATTAACTTTAATTTCGTAAAAATTTAACCATCCGACCAAATAAAATAAAACCAAATATACGAGCACGTTCCTCTCATCCTACCGGTCAAAATGACTAAAATAAATAAAATTTTGGAGTGCAGGAACAAAATTCGATATATAGTAATTTTTTAAAAATTTTACATGCAAAATCATTTATTTTTATTATTATTAACTTTAATCACCTAAAAATTTAACCATTCGACCAAATAAAATAAAACCGAATATACGAGCACGTTCCCCTCATCTTACCGGTCAAAATGGCTAAAACAAATAAAATTTTGGAGTACAGAAACAAAATTCAATATATAGTAATTTTTTAAAAATTTTGCATGCACAACCATTTATTTTTATTATTGTTAACTTTAATCATGTAAAAATTTTACCATCCGACCAAATAAAATAAAACCGAATATACGAGCACGTTTCCCTCATCCTACCAGTCAAAATGACTAAAACAAATAAAATTTTGGAGTACAGAAACAAAATTCGATATACAGTAATTTTTTAAAAATTTTGCATGCAAAGCCATTTATTTTTATTATTATTAACTTTAATCACGTAAAAATTTAACCATCCGACCAAATATAATAAAACCGAATATACGAGCACATTCCCCTCATCCTACCTGTCAAAATGACAAAAACAAATAAAATTTTGAAATACAGGAACAAAATTTGATATACAGTAAGTTTTTAAAAATTTTGCATGCACAACTATTTATTTTTATTATTATTAACTTTAATCACGTAAAAATTTAACCATCCGACCAAATAAAATAAAACCGAATATACGAGCACGTTCCCCTCATCCTACTGGTCAAAATGACTAAAACAAATAAAATTTTGGAGTACATGAATAAAATTCGATATACAGTAAGTTTTTAAAAAATTTATACGCAAAGCTATTTATTTTTATTATTATTAACTTTAATCACGTAAAAATTTAACCATCCGATCAAATAAAATAAAACTGAATATACGAGCACATTCCCCTCATCCTACCAGTCAAAATAACTAAAATAAATAAAATTTTGGAGTGCAGGAACAAAATTAGATATATAGTAATTTTTTAAAAATTTTACAACTGTGTAAATGTGTGCATGAGGCATTTCACCAGTAAGACTAGCGAAATGCTCCCTTTTTTTTTAATTAAACACCATTTCGCCAGTATGACTGGCGAAATGGTGGTTAATTTTTTTTTTTACATTTCGCCAGTAAGACTGGCGAAATGATTGTGTGAATTTTTGTCCCCTTCCAATTTCGCCGTTTCAAACGGCGAAATGAATTTTTTTAAACAAAAACAGAAAAAAGTACCATAAAAATAAAATTTTTTTAAAAAGTATCATAAATTAGAAATTTATAAATTTTTTTACCATAAAAGGGTAAATAGCCCCCTTTTTTCATTCTTACTGGTATGAAAAGTAAGGAGCTAACTACCTCAACTACTACAACATAATTTTTTCTTTTAATTATGAGCTAATTTTCAGCGCCTCAGCTCCACTACAAGTTACAAACCGTTTTAGAATTTTCAATGACAACAAAAGTATCCCATTATAACGCTCTTCCTTGACACTTTTGCTGGAAATCAACTAAATTCAGCAGCATCTTCTTAACAAACTCATCAACTTCATCATTTTCAAATCTTCTTCTCACCAAACTTCACTTTTGTAGTGGCCTCTCGCCGTAGAGCATCTTCAATCTTTAACTTCAAATTTTTGGTGCCCTCTCACCAGCATGCATATTCAATTTTCATATTTTTGGTGGCCTCTCACCAACAAAACTCCTTGACAACAAATTTTCATTCTTAAAAGTTCAATAAACTTTTCAACCAACTTTGTACTCATGCTTAATTTTTGTTTCACAACAAGAACAACAAGAAAACATAATAATTTTTCAACAATAAAATTTCAGCAATTTATGAACATGCACAAGTCCTTCGGACTTGCCGGTCCATTTTCATAATTTTCAGTTTATAAATTTGCAGGTCTCTTGCGTACATTTGCAGTTTTGAGACATGTCAGTCTCTTCATCAATAACAATTCAATAACTCAAGAAACTCATTTCATTTTCTCAAGAAAAAACAGAACATAACAAGACTATTGGGAAAATTGGACAGCATTGGTGCAGCGGAATAATATTAATTGAGACAAATAAAAATTACTGCAGAAATAATCAAACAAATAAATATATGGAGGCGGTCAAACCGGCCAATGGATGAATAAGATAGGCAGTAAAACCTGCCGTATAAATAATAATAAATGACACCAAAATTTTAATGTGGTTCACCCTTAGTGTTGGGCTACGTCCACCGAACAAACTCCGAAAAATTCTTCCACTATAAAAATAGTAGGTGCAAGAGAGAGTCTTCTCTAGATTAACATTAGAGGTATACAATAAAAGAGATCTCACCAAAATAGTGGCACTCAAAGTGTTTTCCACACCCCAAAAATAATTTTCTCACTATTTTGTCACTCACCCTTTGAGAAAAAATTCCCAAACCCTTAGAACTCTCTCACTCTCATCAAAGTAAAAATACTTTGGACTCACTTAATTTTTCCTCACAAGCTTCCTCTCCTTTTTCTTATTTTGCCTGTGACTCTCTTATACTTCTTCTCCCATATGCAAGGCCTTTATATAGGCCACAGAATCCATAAAAAACAAAAAAAATTTGACAACAATTTTTTTCTTTTATGGTTGCACCAATTTCGGTGCAGCCATTTTTGACCTTTTTTTTTCAAATGTGGGCTCCACTTTACTATGAGGGACCCATCAAAGACTTAATGAACACAACCAACTCAAACTTAATAAACTTCATCTTCAACAACATAAATTGATTTTGGCAAACACAAGCAAAGTAACTGAACTTTGCTTCCCTTTGCAAAACATGAGCTCAACATATACATTTCATTAAAAAACTTTGAAAGATAAAATCAAACTCACTCAAAAATCTCAAAACCAAAGGTATATCACACTCCATTTTCAACAAAGAACATAAAGACACATCACATTTCAAAACTGATTTTCAAAACAAGTTTCTCATCAAATACATAATAATAATAAAAAAAAACTAATTTTAACAAACACCCAAAGGTCCTTTAAGACCATTAAAACTTTGATACCATTTGCTAAATTTATAGAAGAGAAAGAACAAAAAAAAATAATAATAATAAAGTAGTTTCAACACAATTAAAAATTTAAAACAACACAAATAAAAATTCAAAATTTGAAACGCAAAAGTAGAAAATTTTTTCTTTTTTTTTTTCCATTTTCAACATACACACATACTTTTCTCTTAGACTCTCCACTTTTTTTTTTTTTTTGTCAAAGATAGAATTTCATTGATAGGATAGAAATTATACAAAGAAAATCAAGTGATACATAAATAAATTTATTGATAGGATAGACTCGCCACTTGACACCTCCTTTTTTCATTCTTACACATATGTACATATAAAGTTAGAAAAGCAGATGTGGGAAAACCTTTGCCACCCTTGTGGTCCTATCCAGGTCAAACCGAATTAGTCAGAGTCTAATGGACTCTGGATACCGGTGGTTCACAAAAAAAAAAAAGTTAGAAAAGTAAAGAGCTAACTACTTCAACCGCTAAAACAATTTTTTCTAATTATGAGTTGATTTTCAGCTCCACCACAAGTTATAAACCATTATGTAATTATCAATGATAGTAAAAATGCCACGTTCTAACAGTTCTTTTTTATTTTTTTAGTTTAAAGTATTGGTATTTAGAGTACATTGGACTCTGCCTAATTCAGTTCGACTACCATGTTTGAATTGGAGACACCGCTTAAGCTTTAAGTTATATATATATGGTTTTTTTTTATGCAAGGTATATTGAGAACTAGGGTTCGAGTCTCCTCTCCAAACTGAGGTTTGAACCCTCTTTGTTGTACTAAATTCAAAAAGAAAAAAAATCTGTACAATAATATAGGAAAAGAAAATGTATTTTAGCTGATTGGAAGTAAATGGATTGTAACGACAATGAGTTTGATTTCTGTTGCATCTTTTTTAATACAATGCTAAAATTAAAGAAAAAATTATATGAATATTTATAGAATCATCAATATCAAACAGATTAGATCAGATGAGCTCAGCTTGAAAAAGGTTGCTAACCAGAGCAGGTCCCTCTCTCTAGTTTTTATGCTTAGATTCCTCAGTATTGTGAGCCTATTCAGGAGCATGCTTCAAACATATGCAACTCATCGTACGACCCATCAAATGGAAGAGGAAACGCATGAAAGGCCATCTACTGGTGAGAAAAATAAAATTTTGTATCCAGTCTAGAAATAGAAACGCATGAAAGGCCATCTACTGGTGAGAAAAACAAAATTTTGTATCCATTCTAGAAATAGAAATAGAATGACAAGGCACAAGATTCCCATTATCAGAGTGACAATGGCAAGCCAAGAAAAATGCCAGGGACATTAGCATAATAGCTGCTCCAAAAAATCCTTGTGCCAATAACAAGGCCTTCACAGCTAAAAGCCTAAAATAGCATCATTGCAGGATGTATAGAAGCAAGATAAAATGTTGAGGATGGAGCTATAAAAAGTTGATGTGTTGAAGATAATGAATACTTAAAACATATGATTATTTAACATGATCGCCGTTCCTTTGTCTATATTATTTCTAAAAAATTGCAAATTTGGTGTTTAAACTTTTTAATTTTTGCTATTTTGGTGGTTGTATTTTTTTTAATCGAATGTTTAAACTCATTAATTTTGTATCATTTGAGTGCTTCCAGCCAATGAGTAGTGACCCGAAAGCTGACTTCCATTTAATAGAGAAAAACTTTCCACATCATCATGAATGGATGAAATGGCAAAAATAATTTAAAATAATTTATGTAATGACTAAAATAATCTTCAACTATAGTTTGGATGAAATTGGAAAAACCTTAATCAATCAATTTATCTATCTTTTCATGAAATAAGCAATTGTGGCCATTTACCATTAATGATGCACAAAAAAAAAAGAGCATAGCAAAGGGGAAAAATGAAAAAGAAAAAGAAAGAAGAAAGTTGTCCCTTCTTTGAATTCATCTTTCTACTCTTCTCCTCATCTTCTTCTTCTTACGAAGAAAGAGCCATGAAAATCTCTTCACTTTTCTTTTTTTAAAATTTTTCTTTAACAATTTGACTCCCAAATCTTAGAGTGACTTCTTAGAATATGCAGAACTTGTTTCTCATAAGCTTCATCCATATAAGAAAAGTTTTCTCTACATTGGATTACTAAAGGCGGTAATGACACTATCAATGACTGCTTTGAAAGCGGCAGATGCAAAAGATGTCGTGCCTTTTGTAACTGTAATTACAAATGAAAAGCTGAAAGTGGAGAAAGAAGCCAATGCTGGTAAAAAGAAGATAGGGGGGAAGAAAAAATAGCTCCATATTGACAATCCTGATGATGATTTGGTAGTTGATAGCTATGAGGCTCTTGACGATTATGATTTCATGTAATCTACTCTGCCGTGAAAAATCTCTTCACTTTTTTTTTAATTTTTCTTCTTTTCTCTTATCTCATTTGCAGCCAAACCAAACCAAGCCCATCATCCACAATTCTCCATCTTTCTTTTTTCTTTGCCACCATGAATCATGAAGAATAACTTAATGTGTATGTAAATTGATTTTTTTTTTCTGATTTTTCTCCTTTTTTTTTCATAAAGATAAAACCTTCACCATGGAAGCTTCTCCTTTGACTCTCTGTTTGCTTTGTCTCTCAAGAAAAACAATTTGCTATGCTTTCTTTGGCCCTGTGACTAATAATTTTCTACGCTTTCTTTGGTATCCCTTCTTCTCAAGAATAACAATTTATTATTTTAAGAGGTGATAAGGAACTAAAACTAACAATAGTTAGCTACCGTGCTTAACAACCTGATAGCCTCCTATTTATGTACACTAATGTATCGTCATTATCTCGTTGTTTTTTACTTATACTTTGTTTTGTATATAACCATTATGATACATTAATGAAATGCTAAGAGCTTTATATTGGTTTCAAAACCTGATTTCCATTTTTCTTCTCAATTGCTACTGAAAGCGCAACCTGTTCTTCAATCATCTCAGCTAACTCTACATTATCTACCCCACAAGTTTCTTCCTTACCAAACATTTCTACTCATCTACCAATTAAATTAAACTCAACCAATTACTTGTTATGGCAGGCACAAATCATGCCCTTGCTTTACAGTTACGACCTTGCAAAGCACATTGATGGTCGTTCTCAAGCTCCTCCACAGAAAATAGAAATCGATCAGGTTAACCCTCTTTTTGAAGCATGGTTTCGACAAGACCAATTGGTCTTGAGCTGGATCATCGGCTCAATTATTGAAAGTTTCATTCCATAAATTATTGGATCAGTCAATGCTAAAGATGCATGGGACAGACTAGCATGCACCTACGCTTCTAGTTCAAAGGCATAAATCCGAACCATCAAGTTTTCATTCTTTAAGTTACAAAAGCACTTCTTTGTTCTCTTTCAACATGGCATGCTCGTCTCGCGCATGTTTCATTGAAACCTATTCGAAAAATTTTGTCAAAATCACAAATAAAATCATCCAATAAAGAATTTTCTTTATGTCATGCTTGTTCATTTAGTAAAAGTCACCGATTGCCTTTTTCTTCTTCATCATTTACAGCCTCTCACCCCTTAGAACTCATTTGTTCTGACTTATGGGATCCATCACATGTTCCTTCATATGATGAAAAGAAATACTATGTTTTATTTTATGACCATTACAACAAATATTCATGGATATATTTTCTCACATATAAGTCTAAAGTTTTAAGTGCATTTATCAAATTTAGACATGTTGTTGAGAAGTATTTTAATCATTCCATTAAAATTTTCCAAGCTGATTGGGGTGGGGAGTATCAAAGCTTAACTCAATATTTATTTGAACATGGAATAACTCAATACAGTTCTTGCCCTTACACACCTGAACAAAATGGTTGTGCCGAGTGCAAACATCGACATATAGTTGAAACAGGACATTCCTTGCTCACTCACTCTTCAGTTCCTTTAAATATTGGACTTTTGCTTTCGAAACTGCCACATATGTCATCAACCATTTACCAACCCTAACTCTGAAGAATACCATGCCATACCATAAATTGTTTCACACTCCACTAGATTATAATTCTCTATGAACCTTTGGGAGCTTATGTTATCCTTGGCTATGCCCACAATCTAAACATAAACTAGCTCCACGATCCGCCAAGTGCATTTTTTTATGTTATAGCAAATTACACAAGGGCTATATTTGTTTAGATTTTATTACTCAAAAAATAATTACCTCACGACATGTTATTTTTGATGAACAGGTGTTCCCATTCAAGGATGAAAGCATTCAGCGTTCAAATTCCACCGGGACTTCTCCACACCCATCATTTGTTCCAATCCAACCAACCTCACCATCGATTACTACTCTATTTCCATTACTACCTCTTCCATCATTACCCAATCAACTATAAATATCTAACACACTCCAAACAAACACAACCACTTCTCAACTACCTTCTCCACCCGATATACATTCACCGCCTACAAGTGACGCCACCACATCCACTACTAGTCCAATGTCGACACCACATACTACCATTCAACCCTCTTTACAACCCGATAGTCCAGGCCCTCCACAAAATAACCATGCCACTCAACAAACACAATAACATCACATAGTTACCAGATCACAAACTGGTAACCTCAAACCGAAAACTTTCCTCACCATAACCACACCTCCCGAATCGACCACTTTCAAACAAGCCTCAAAATTCCCTCAATGGCAACGAGCAATGGAAGAAGAATACAAAGATCTCATGTTAAATCAAACTTGGCAACTTGTCCCACCAAGTCCAAACCTTAATGTCATAGGATGTAAGTGGGTATACAGAATCAAGCAAACTCCAAAAGGCAAAATTGATTAGTACAAGGCTAAGGGCTACCATCAAAGACCTAGTGTGGATTTCAATTATACATATAGTCCATTCGTTAAACCATGCACAATTTGGCTTATTCTCTCCTTGGCTTTAGGAAACAATTGGAAAATCAAATAATTGGATGTTTCAAATGCCTTCCTACATGGCACCATTGAAGAAGACATTTATATGCAACAACCACCATGTTTTGTCCATCCTCAATTTCTCAATTACTTATGTAAATTGAAGCGCTCTCTCTATGGCTTAAAATAAGTCCCAGTTCAGTGGTACAAGTGCTTGACACATGCTTTGCAAAATATTGGTTTCAAAGGATCACAAACTGATAGTTCACTCTACTATTATCATTCATATAGCATCACTACCTTTTGCCTCATCTGTGTAGATGATATTATGATCACAAGCTCCTCTATTAACTTCACCACTTTGATAATTTAAAAACTTGGCCAGCAATTTGCCATAAAAAACCTTGGCATTCTTTATCATTTTTTGGGTATTGAAGCCAAATTTCTCAAATCTGGTATGCTTCTAACTCAAACCAAATACATTGATAAAATCTTGACCAAAGCCAACATGACAACAGCTAATGGCATCTCCACTCCCTCTTGTTCAATAAATGCTCTCTCCATTAACAAAGGACAGATATACACAGATGCAACCATGTACTAAAGTATAGTGGGGAGTCTTCAATTTTTATCTTTCACTTGTCCTGACGTCTCTTTTGCTGTCAATAAAGTTGCCCAATTCATGCACTCTCCCACGGAAGATCATTGGATAGTAGTGAAGCGAATACTTTGGTACCTACAAGCAACAATTCATTATGGCTTGCTTATTCAAAAATCTAAGTCTGTCCACATTTCAGCTTATAGTGACTCAGATTAGGCAAGCTCTCTAGACGATAGGAAATCAACAACTAGATATGCCATATATGTTGGCAACAACCTCATTTGCTGGAGCTCTAAGAAACAAAAGTGTGTAGCCCGTTCTAGCACTGAGGTGGAATATCGCGCCTTGGCCACTGCTGTTCAAGAAATAATATGGCTCCAGTCACTCCTTCGAGAACTTGGTTTTTGAAATCAGTCTATTCCCACATTATCGTGTGATAACCTTTCAGCAACTTACTTGACAAATATGCCTGTCTTCCACTCTTGATCCAAGCATCTTGAGATCGACTATCACTTTGTAAGAGATAGAGTCTTTAGAAAATAACTTCAGGTGCACTACATCTCCTCAGCAGACCAGATTACGGGCTACCTCACTAAGCCTCTGCATAAAACACACTTCCAGCTTCCGTGAAACAAGTTGAACATCATCCAACCCGACGTTCAACTTACGGGAGGGTAATAAAGAACCAAAACTAACAATAGTTGGCTACCGTGCTTAACAACTTGATAGTCTCCTATTTATGTACACTACTGTATCATCATTATCTCATTGTATTTTGCTTATACTATGTTTTGTATATAATCATTATGATACATCAATGAAATGCTAAGATTTGTTTCAGTTCTGCAGGTGAGTTTTTGGCTGCAAAGAAAGGAAGTTTCGTTGGTTCTTTGGATAAAAGGATTTGGTTTATATAATGTTGTATTTGAATCTGATTGCTTTGCTTTAGTTTACTCTTTTAATAGTAGTTGTAAGGATAAATCCATTATGAAACCCCTGAACTTTGACACTTTATTCTATTGAGCCCCTTAACTTTTATTGTGTTTCATTAAGCCCTCAATCTTTTATTTTCGTATAGATTAAAGACAAATTAGATTGAAGTAATTAAATTGTGCAACAATTCAGGTTCGCTGTTGCTAAATATATTGTTATGAAAGGTTTAGAGATATGTTTTGTGAAGAATGGAAGAAAAAAGGTGAGGGTAAGGTGTAAGAAAAAATGTCCATGGAGGTTATATGCTTCAATTGGTAATTCTAATGACACATTCACTATTAAAACTTACCACCGACATGACAAATTTGGTAGAATAAATAGAACTTATTTCACAATTTCATTATTTCAGTCTAATTTGTCCTTAATCTAATTAAAAATAAAAGATTGAGGGCTTAATGAAACACAATAAAAGTTGAGGTGCTCAATAGAATAAAGTGTCAAAGTTCAAAGGTCTCATAATGGATTTATCCTAGTTGTAATGATAGGTCTATTGGGGGTTTGATTTTGGAAGATTGTTAGGCCATGCTAAATGAGCTTAGCAATGCTCACTAAGTATTTGTCAAAAGGTCTATGAGCCAGATTGCCCATTCTTTGGCAAGGGCATCTGTTTCTTCTATTAGCCTTAGTGAGTGGCTCAGTAGGATTTTCTTGTTTCAGATTTGAAGATTACATATTAAGGTTTGGTGAGTTTAATAGTTTGGTTTGCTATAAGTGTTTCATAAAAATGTGAATAAAAACAATAAGGTGATGATTGCCCTGGAAGAGCTGAACTCAACAAAGGAGAAGTGGAGGTTAGAGGAAGGAAGGGAATGAAGCTTGAGGTGGTGGAATTCCGCAGAGGAGAAGTGGAGAGGGGAGTTAGAGGCGGAGCAGATCGTAGAAGAGTACAAGAGAGCAGGAGAGCTAAAGATCAGAGGAAAAAATCTATGAGGGATGGACATTTTAGACAAATGAGATGTTTTGCATATATGGCAGATGACATGTTTGCTTACACAGAAAAATGGGTCCCACATGCAGTGGGTCAGTAGTTCGGCCACCACTCACCCATAAAAAACACTCGATTGATATAGATATAAAGAGTTCAAACACTCAATTGTAAAAAAAAAAGTACAACCACTAAAATAGCAAAAATTAAAAAGTTTGGACATCAAATTTGCAATTCTTCCTATTATTTATACTAAATTTGATGACCAAAAGGTTATTTATTATTGGAAAAATTACAAATTTATTATTCGAACTTTTCAAGTTTTTCTATTTCAGTGTCTAACATTTTTTTTTGTGCAATCAATTTTTTAAACTTTAAAAAGGCATATCATTATAGTATCTCCAACCAAATTTATGTTGATTGTATGCTTAGTCAACTTTAATGGGGTCCATTTTTTGCCAACTCACCCTCCATGTCATATAAAAAAAAGGCCTAACATTTAATTTCTCAAAAATGCCCCCAATATAAATTTGGATTAGGGCCTCATATTTAAAAAAAAAAACCAGCAAGAAGAAGAAGAATAAGAAGGATGAACATGGAGAATAAACTTTCGAGTAAATATTCCGGATCCAATATACCGCTTCCCTGAAATTATCCTCATAATGATGTTGGAGGAAAATTCTGATAACCTCGACTTCATCTCCACTTTGGCAAAACTTGTGCTCAAATTTTCAAATAAACCTCTAAGCAACATTATAACTTCTTTCTGTCTGATACTCAGATAAATATTGAGTCTATTCGTTGAGAAAATTTCAAGTGTAGCAATACGATGGAGGTTGCGCCAATGATGGCCGTAAGCAGAAGCACCTATTGTTGTATAGTTATAATTTACGTGTTTTCAGTTACTGAAGCACTCTTCGATTAATGTGGGGGATGATACTATGAGGACCTTGCGCCAACCGAATGAAAGTAATAAGACTGGACCATACGTATTGGATTAGTTTTGCA
Source organism: Mallotus repandus (assembly GCA_949671775.1). Taxonomy (NCBI): domain Eukaryota; kingdom Viridiplantae; phylum Streptophyta; class Magnoliopsida; order Malpighiales; family Euphorbiaceae; genus Mallotus; species Mallotus repandus. The sequence continues at coordinate 5,429 of CATIWM010090954.1, read as the reverse complement.
ATGTTCTATGCACATGTTCTTTTATGAGATGTAGATGGCCAATTATTGGAACTGAAATTGGGCCTTAGAGGGATACTTCTGTACTTGATCGTTTGAGTGAAAAGAGTTTTGAGACAAGAAAGATCAAGGAAATGGTGACAAGGATATAAAATCATGTCTCATGTTCCATACTGGGGATATGTAAGAACTTATGTATGACTCAGGACTATAGCAGTAGAGGGATGGTGCTGACCAAGAAACTCTGAAAAATGGGTCTTCCACTGTTACTTGCTATCCTCATTTTTTTTACAATAAATGTAGAGTGGTGGTTTGAGTGCACTGTACTTATTTGTTTTTCTTCTTATTTGTTCTCCATGTTCATCCTTCTTCTTATTTTTCTTCTTCTTGCTGGGTTTTTTTTTTAATATGAAACCTTAATCCAAATTTATATTGGGGGCATTTTTGTGAAGTCAAATGTTTGGCTATTTTTAACATGACATGGCGGGTGAGTTGGCAAAAAATGAGCCCCATTTGAACTGACTAAGCATACAGTCAACATAAATTCGGCGTAGACACCACAATCATATATTTTTTTTTTAAAATTCAAACACTTGATTGCAAAAAAAAAAAAAAAAGTTAAACACTCAAATAGAAAAACTTGAAAAGTTTTGGATACCAAATTTGTAATTTTTCCTTTATGATTTTATACACAATTATTATTTTATACACAATCAGTGTATAATTTTAAAGATGGTTGAACGAGGTAAAATAATTGTGTATAACTATTATTTTATACACAATTATTTATCAATTTATTATAAAATAACCTTTTGGTCATCAAAATTGGTATGTTAATTACTAGTGTATAAATTACCATACCAATTTATTATAACTTATAAATTACTAGTTAATTACTCTCATTACTAGTGTGGGAGTAATAATTTATAAAGTGTTTATAAACTATAAATTACTAGTTAATTTATACACCAGTAATTAACATTCCAATTTTGATGACCAAAAGGTTATAAATCATCACAATTAAATGAGAAAATAGACATGCTATAAACATAATAATCTGATCGAATTAATCCCAAAATCATCATTAATAACTATTGAAGATATAATAAATTCCCAGTAGACATATATTTGCAATTGTAGTTTAGCTATATGTTTGGTTTTTACATTATTTTTTTTTATAAAATATTGGAGGGAATTAATAACTATAAATTGATAAATATTAGTTTTGTTAGCCAATCTTTATAATTCGATTTTATACACAATTATTTTCAAACAATTCAAGATAGCTATGTAACAAAAACTCCTAATTCTAACCTTCCTAAACTTTTACCCCAAATTCAAATCATCACTTTTTAAAGGAAAGAGCCTATTGATAACACCTAAAAGATAATAATTTTCAAATTGAAATTATCCAAAATGCTTCTTACATATTAGTGTTCATAAGTCTATGTAAAAAATCGGTTTCTTTTTAATGTAAATTTTTTCTGAGTTTTTTATTGGCACATATATATAAGGAAAATAGGGATCGAAGTTGAGGCAATCTGTGGACTACAACAAAGATTATATTGATTAGCTGAAAAATATAAAATATAGTAAGCATATAAAAATTTAAATTTTTTAAATTTCTAAAGATTATAGTTTACATATTGTTGTATATCTTATAGCTACCACGACATCATTTTAAAATTATTCTAAAATATTATTTATTAAAGTTTATGAAATTATAATTACTCGCGCATGTATACCATCAAACAACCTTCTATTAATCTGTTTAGTCAGAGAATACCCAAAATAATAGGCATTCATAATCATTGATTGTCAAAGAATATCCAAAAATTAGAGGAAAAAATAGAATTCTCTATTAAAATTAATCAAAACCGTCTCCAAAACATCCAAAAGACAAATAAATATGGTTCAACACAAAACCCTAAAAGAAAAGGGGGAAAAATAAAAAATTCATAATAAAAGTAAACATAAACTTCAAAGCTAATTTTGAGACCCTAAACAAAAAAATTTGAGCTTGAAACTTGATCCGTTACAATAAATTCAGTGACAAATGTAGGTCTCTGAACCAATTTTATTTTGATATATTATGCGCTTCGTGACTTATCCAAACTAAAAGTTAAAACCTATTGAAGCATCATTGTGCACTTACGCCTATCAAACTCATCAAAGAACTTCAAGACCGTCTGATCTACATAAAAAAAAACTTGCTAACCAGAGCTTGTCCCTCTTCTCTAATTTCATCTAGATTAAATAGGCTCATCATTCAAGAATAGGAATATCATTGCATGGAGCATCAAGTGGGAGAGGAAACGCTTGAAACGCCATCTACTGATAAGAATAATCAGTCGTGCTCGTGACCAGCTTAGAAATAGAAATAAAATTTTGTTCAAAAAAAATAGAAATAGAAATAGAATGACAAGGCATACTATTCCTATAATCAGAGTGACATTGGCAAGCCAAGAAAATTTGCTCACTGCTACTTGTATTGCAGCCATAAATGCCACCGATATTAGTGCAATAGCTACTTCAAAAAATCCTTCTGCCAATAACAAGATCTTTATAGCTAAAACGGCATCATTGCAGGATATATAGAAGCAGGATAAAATACAGAGGATGGAGCTATAAAAAGCTGCTGTGTTGAAGATAATGAATACTTGAAACATATGATTATTTAACATGATCGCTGTTCCTTTGTCTATTCCTTCAGAGCCATTATACCCACCTGGAACCGTGAATCCTGCAGCAAATGTGCCTGTGGCTATGAGTGTTGCAAGTGTTAATAAAGTGCTAACGTCATCTTTTACCCATTCAACTTTTTGTGGCTTAGAATTTTGGTCTTTTATCTCTGGATGGCCGTTTTGCTCACAACCAACTGAAAGGAGCGCCATAGCTGTTAGAGCCTGCATGAACAAAAGTACCAAAAAAAAGAAAAAACAATGTTACGATTAAAATGGATACACTATTAGAATCTGAAAAACTTCTGCTATCTAGGGGAAAAAAAATACTCGTTGCATGTTTGGCCCTTCAAGAAAGGACTTGGCATGGCGGTAGTAGAAAACATCCAAAGGCATTAACCCTTTTTTGTTTAGAAGATTTAATTTGACCCTCTCATCCCATGTCAGAGTAAGCACAACGTCACAATGAGCATTGATGGCTGCCAAATGCAGAGGGGTATCTCCATTGTTGTCTGTTTCATTCAAAAGCTTCTCCATTATAGGATTTTTTAATATATATCTCACAACATTATCTTTTCCCCATCTTGCTGCTACATGGAGAATATTCTGACCTTTATCTGTAACCAAATCTAGGGGATCAGACCAAATCGTTATCAACTTCTGTACTACCTCTACATGGCCTCTTTTGGACGCAATGTGAATGGGTAACAACCCTTCCTCATCCATTGCCAAGCAGGTACTTGCTATGTACTGGCCCCTTAATAGGAAGTCAACAGCACGAACATTGCCTTTAGATGCTGCCCAATGAAGAGTGGTTCGCCCTTTTCGATCTCTTGATTGAAGAACTTCAGGATCTCTAGTTGCCATTAACATTAGCATATCTGGAAGGTGACAAAGTAGAGTTTTAAGTAACGAATAAAATAAAGTTTTAACAATGAACTTTTTCTTTTTCTTTTTTTATTAATAGAGAGATAGAATGCCTCTAGAGAAAAGTGACACTAGCTCAGTGCTCACTGACTTTTGGCAATAAGCTTTGGCTTGGTACCATTAGGAGCCTAATGAACAAAAAATAGCGAATAAGAGCATATATACCTGTTCTGCCTTCCATGATGGCAGCATGACCTGGCATTTCTCCTTCTAGCCCGTTAAGTGGACCAGATAGACCCTCCAACAGTGACTTCAGAATTTCAATATCATGAATTTTTATAGCCATGTATATAGGAGACCAGCTATCCTCATTCTTAAAATAACAAAGTTATGGATATGCAAAAGTAAGGGATTTAACTACATCATGATGTCTATTCATCACAGCCTTATGTAAAACTGTGTTCCCATATTCATTTTTCTCCATCAGTAATGAATTATTATCCATTGTACTTACAAGAATTTCAACAATATTCTTCATCCCACCTCCAACAGCAACATGAAGAGCAGTTTCGCCTTTGATATTCCTTCTATAAATAACCGAGGGATGATTACGGACAATGGATTCTGTGATATCTTCGTGTCGGGACCTCGCTGCCACATGCAACAATGAGTTTCCTAAAGGGCCTACTTGATTAAAGATGGCTGAACGAGGTAAATTTGTGTCTGATGAAACTTCGTCCAAGACACTAATGAACTTGTCAAAATTGCCTTTCCTTGCTGCTTCATAAACTCTAGCATCTATCAACTCAGCTGCCCTGTAGCTACAGTAGTTCTCATCAGATGGGATGGCATGTCCCAGTTTTGGCATTTCTTCTGCTTCTGCCATCAATGTTTCCTCTACCTTACTTTTCTGCTCCCCACTTACTTCATCATCGTTGACAAGTATATTCAGATCCATCAACAAAGGCTCTAATCGATGATCTCTTTATTTAGCTACCTATACTTGATTAATAATTTCTAGCTAGTGTAGTGCATGCAAAAGAGGCTTCCATATATACAAGTAGCTGCTCTGCTCCCACTATCAACGCTCCCGGCATCTTAAATGTTAAACCGACTATAGTTAAAAAAAAAATAAAGAAAGAAGGTGGCTACGTAACCAGATTGGTCCATAAGGAGAGTTATGCCTATATAACTACTACCTCTGCTCCCATCATCAATGCTCCCGTCATGTTATATATATATATATATTACAATGATAGAGGTCGGTTTAACATTTAACATGCTGGGAACGTTGATAGTGGGAGCAGAGTAGCTACTTGTATATATGAAAGCCTCTTTTGCATGCTCTACACTAGCTAGAAATTATTAATCAAGTATAGGCAACTAAATAAAGAGATCATCGATTAGAGCCTTAGTTGATGGATCTGAATATACTTGTCAACGATGATGAAGTAGGGCAAATTACCATTTTATGGTAAAAAAAAAATTTATTTTCTAATTTATGGTAGTTTTAAAAGTTATTGTCATTTTTATGCTAGTGGCACCAGCATAATAACCATTATGCTACTGGTAGTAGCATAATGAATCCCACACAGAACAGTTTTCTATCTCCTTTGCTTTGACACTAATTTGACTATTTTAAATATAAATGGTCAATTATTATTTTAATTTTTTAATATTATAATTAGTAACTAATTATTGAGTAATGATTATGTTGATTTTAATAATATTTAGTCACTAATCATTGTCTAATAATTATTATTAATAATAATATTAATAGTAAATAGTTGTGGTTATTTTATTGAATAATTGAGGTAATTTAAAATATTAATAATAATAATTACATAGATTTAAGTAATAGAATTATATAAAAATTATTATGAA
>CATIWM010090929.1:0-12329 GCA_949671775.1 Mallotus repandus | reverse complement strand
TCAGTAGATTATTGTAATAGCCCCAATAGTGGGAATAGTGGAATTATACGTGTATGTGTTTCTTAATTGGTTAGTAAATTAGGATTTCACTTGGTAATTCAATTAAAATTAATGTTGGCTTTAGATTAATTTTAGGCTGTATATAATTAAAATAAAAATAATATTTCCTAAAAATAATTTACAATTTAGTTTAAAACCAATAAATCAAATCCAGTAAATATAATTTCACGGTCTATTTTCATCATCGGGTCCTCTGTCGCATCCATGCTCTAGTCATCCCAAAATTGGGTGCTTACAAGGTCTAATTTAAACTTTTTCAATAAATAGGCCTAATACTTCTATTTAAGGGATAATGACTTTTGCAGTCCTAAAAGTATGGTCAATTTCAAAATTTAGTCCTAAAGAGAATTTGTTAACAATTGAGTTTGTTACAGGGGGTGATATAGTTACAAAGGTGGATTTAGTAGGGACATATTTATAATCATAAATAACTGATGGATTTAAACTGGTTGAAGAAGATTCAGACATGGATATAAGCAGCTCTTTCTCTTTAGGCAATCTCTAGGAATAATAATCTTTTTCCCTTGAGCAAACGTTAGGCTCTGATACCATTTTTCCAGAGCTCTATTAAAATTATAAGCTTAATAATATAATCCAAGAATGAACATATCATGGACTAGCGTAAGCCGTACTTATAACATACAACAACCAATTTCCGGCCAATTTAGCCTGTCCCCTTTTTATGTTCAATCAGGAACTACACAATCAAACTTATAATCTTAATGGAGTTGGTAAACTGTATCATATATCTGCTATTAACTTTCTGTTGTATAAGATCCTTAAATAAGGCCAGTACAGAGAATACTCATTAATAACTATGTAGGGATAAGATCATTATTTTTAAAAATAAACCTTCAGAGAAAGAAGAAATGATTTTATAAATTCATGGTTTTTATTTAACAGGAAATGTCTGTTTTGGGTTCTCTGCCTCGCAAACAAAACTGAAACCTCATTTTGTAGTGATGAGGAGCACTATCACAACAGATGAGCTTATCAGCTAGAAGCCAATTAGGGAAAGATTACATTTAATTACAAACATGACACCTGGTTGATACTATTACATAAAGGATAGGATAATAATTAAAACCGACAAAGATAAAGGCATACCATGACATGTGGTTCTGCTTTATTTAAAGTTGCTTTTAAAATAGATAATTGACCAGTCTACTTTATGATGGGTTCGTGGCTTGGTGATAAATTCCCTTCATCTCCACTGTAGCTCCTGTGAGAGTCAGGATTTTAGGAATATCCTACATAGGGCTTTCTTGGAACAATTTCCCAGGGCTTGACAAAGTTCTGGTCAATTGGGTCTTGATTCTCCACTGGACCTGATGCTGTGTTAGAACTTGCTTTTTTATTCTGGGCTTTCATCCAAAATTCTTTATCAGTGATGAGACTTTGTCCATAAGCAGATGGATATGTTTCCCATGGTACATCTTCATTAATCTTGGGCCAAATCTCTTGAGGAATGATCTCGTTCTTCTAAAACATGAATCTTTGAAATTCTCTCCAAGGAGATGGATTAGCTACATCAGAGATTATATGATGAACCATTGAAAAATGATATGTTCCATAGATATTGAAACAAGGAACTAGCTTGAATTCTTCTTTATTTTTCAAAAAGGGTCTATGGAAGACAATTATGAAGTGGAAATCTCCAACTGAGGAAACTTATTATGTGTACGCTTCATTTGTCAATCATGACTTCCACCTGGGTATGTCTTGGAACCATGTCAAAAAGGTTATAAAATGAGAATTTGTTCTCTATTGCTCTTCTATTAACCGAAGGTATTTCATCAGCTTTAATGGTTGTAAGTCAAAAAATATCCAATGCAAATGGCACAAATACCAAAATAGAACTAAAAGTTCTTTTGGCCAATAGAGTTCCTATTTGGGATTTTGGTCAAGAAAACTAAAAACACAGGTAAATGGATACTTAGGATGAAATCAAAGTTTTTCAAAGAAAATTGGACCATGGTTCTTTATCAAGAGGGATTTATACTTGAAAATCTGTTCTGAGGCTATTTTTGTGAGGTTTGTAAGGGATATTTATGGTGAAAGTTCAGGAGGAATTCCTTCTGAAAGGAAATTATTGGCTGATTGGAGCATATGGATCATAGGAGGGATCTTTATTTGAAAAGGATTTTTTGTTGCATAAAAAATGGTAGGTCTGCTCAAAAGATCAAGAATAAGATTATCCTCACCTTTAATGTGCTCCACTTCAAAATCATACTTGTTAAACCAGTCTCTCCATCTTAAAAGTTGTGGATGTGGAAGAGTCTTTCCCTTGATTTCAAGCATCTTGGGGAAAGATGAACAATCCATAATAACTATAAAATGAGGTCCCACTAAATGGAATTCAAATTTCTTTATTCCATATTTTACCGCCAAGATTTCTTTGAAAGTTGAATGATAATGGCACTCTCCTTCAGTGAACTTTCCACTGGCATGGGCACAAATTCTCCTTTTCTTATTATCATCTTCTTCAAGAAGAATTGCTCCCAGAATTGGTCACTTACATCTGTCTGGAGGATTCATTTTCCTTTTGATGGAATTTGCAAATTTGGGAGATTCTGTGAATCTTTTTTAAGTTGCACAATTGCTCTTGTCTGCTCTTTTGACTAGGGCAGAGGATTCTTCTTTAAAAGTGCTCTTAGTGGGGCTGTCTTTTTGGTTAAATCAAGAATAAAGTCTCTGAGATAATTAAGAATCCCAAGAAACTGTCAAATTTGTTTGATGGACAGATTATCATCAGGGAATCTATACAATTCTAAGGCAATGTGAGGGCCAAGCTTATAACTTCCATTATTGAATTGCATTCCAAAGAATTCTATTTCCTCCTTTCTAATGTACATATTTGTAGGAGACAACATAACTCCATACTTCTTTGTAAGGTCTACAAATTGGCTAAGAAGATTTTCATGGCTACTTTCATTTAGGTAGAAAAGCAGGATATCATTAATATACACTAAGGCACTGTATAGGATTGGCTCATAGATTTTAATCATGGCTTTTTGAAAAAAGTGAGGGAGCTACTTTCAAACCAAATGGCATGAAAACCCATTGCTAGTGATGGTTTGTGATATAAAACTCTGCTTTGTACCTGTCTTCTTATTTTATTCCAAGTTGGCAAAAACCTGCCTTTAGGTCAAATTTCAAAAAGACCTTTGCTCCTGCCAAAAAGGTGAATAAGGAAGAAATCTTAGGCAGAGGAAATTTATCATCCCTTAAGAAGAAATTTAAGGGCTAATAATCAATTATAAATCTTTTTTTTTCCTCTAGCCTATTCAGAACGTTTGTTCACATGAAAAGCTTGGCATGCCCATTCTAATTTTCTTAGCTCAATCAAGCCTTGACTTTTTAAAGTCAAACATTCTTCAATGGTTAGCTTCAAGTGTAAAGGAGACATTCCTAGATGAGTTGCCTTAGTAGGATTCACATCTTCATTTTTTTAAAAAGGCAACGAGATAAAGAACTCTAGATTCTTCCACAAAGGAGAAGAACATTTTTCCAAGAATTGAGTATGTGAGTCTGCGCTGCATTGTTGTAACAAAAATTCATTAATGGGTTTTAAAATGACTAGGGATAATGTTTGGTCTAGGATTAGGATTGAAGGCTTGGTGGTAAAGGGTTGAAAGTACTTTCTAAATTTGAGTCCATTTGGAAAGATATGTAAATCTTTTGCTTTCCAATAGACATCAAATCTGAGAATAATATATTTACCAGGTAACTGGAGTCAAAACAACCATTCTTAACCCGAAAGCTCTTCCAAGAGAATATTAGAAGGAACACTCAGAGTATTTTTATGCTACCAATGGAGAGCTTTTTGAAACCACCTGTAAAACTAGACAACCCATAAAAATTCAATTCTTTCCAGGATGTAATGTATGGACCAATGTTCTTGGATCACCTTTACCTGTTAAAGATATTATTCTCTGATTTGATGTCTATTGGAAAGCAAAAGATTTACATATCTTTCAAAATGGAATCAAATTTAGAAAACACTTTCAACCCTTTACCACCAATCCTTCAATATTAATCCTACACCAAACACTATCCCCAGTCAATTTCAAACCCATTCATGAGTTTTTGTTACAACAGTACAATGCAGACTCACATACTCAATTCCTAGAAAAATGTTTTTCTCTTTTATGGAAGAATCCAGAGTTCTTTATCTCATTGCTTTTTGAAGATGTGAATCCTACTAAGGCAACTCATCCAGGAATGTCTCCTTTAGACTTGAAGCTAGCCATTGAAGAATGTTTGACTTTAAAAAGTCAAGCTTTGATTGAGCCAACAAAATCAAAATGGGCATGCCAAGCTTTTTATATGAGCAAACGTTCTGCACAGGCTAGAGGAAAAAAAAGATTGGTAATTGATTATCAGCCCTTAAATTTCTTCTTAAGGGATGATAAATTTCTTCTACCTAAGATTTCTTCCTTATTCACCTTTTTGGCGGTAGCAAAGGTCCTTTTGAAATTTGACCTAAAGGTGGGTTTTTGGCAACTTAGAATAAAAGAAGACAGGTACAAAAAAGGGTTTTGTATCCTAAATCATCACTACCAATGGATTGTCATGCCATTTGGTTTGAAAGTAGCTCCCTCACTTTTTCAAAAAGCCATGATAAAAATCTATGAGCCAATCCTATACAGTGTGCCTTGGTTTACATTGATGATATCCTGCTTTTCTCCCCAAATGAAAGTAGCCATGAAAATCTTCTCAGCCAATTAGCAGACCTCACAAAGAAGTATGGAGTTATGTTGTCTCCTACAAAGATGCACATTGGAAAGGAGGAAATAGAATTCCTTGGAATGCAATTCAATGATGGAAGTTATCAGCCTGGCCCTCATATTGCCTCAGAATTATATAGATTCCCTGATGATAATATGTCCATCAAACAAACTAGACAGTTGCTTGGGATTTTTAATTATCTTAGAGACTTTATTCCTCATTTAACCAAAAAGACAGCCCCAATAAGAGCACTTTTAAGGAAGAATCTTCTGCCGTGGTCAGAAGAGCAGACAAGAGCAGTTGTGCAACTTTAAAAAAGTTTCTCAGAATCTCCCCACTTTGTAAATTCCATCAAAATAAAAACAAATCCTCCAGAAAAATGCAAGTGACCAATTCTGGGGAGCAATTCTTCTTGAAGAAGATGATAATAAGAAAGGGAGAATTTTTTCCCATGCCAGTGGAAAGTTCACTGAAGGAGAGTGCCATTATCATTCAACTTTCAAAGAAATCTTGGCGGTAAAATATGGAATAAACAAATTTCAATTCCATTTAGTGGGATATCATTTTACAGTTATTATAGATCGTTCATCTTTCCCCAAGATACTTGAATTCAAGGGAAAGACTCTTCCACATCCATAACTTTTAAGAGGGAAAGACTAGTTCAACAATTATGATTTTGAAGTGGAGCACATTAAAGGCGAGGATAATCTTATTCCTGATCTTTTGAGCAGACTTGCCATTTCTTGTGCAACAGAAAATCCCTTTCAAATAAAGATCCTTCCTATGATGTATATGTTCCAATCAACCAACAATTTCCCTTCAGAAGGAATTCTCCCAAATAGCCTCAGAAAAGATTTTCAAGTATCAATCCCTCTTGATAAAGAACCATGGACCAATTTTCTTTGAAAAACTTGGATTTCATCCCAAATATCCATTTACCTGTGTTTTTAGTTTCCTTGGTCAAAATCCCGAATAGGAACTCTATTGGCCAAAAGAACTTTTAGTTCTATTCTGGTATTTGTGCCATTTGCACTGGATAGCTTTTGACTTACAACCATTAAAGCTGGTGAAATACCTTCGATTAATAGAAGAGCAACATAGAACAAATCCTCATCTTATAACCTTTTTGAGATAGTTCCAAGACGTACCCAAGTGGAAGTCATGATTGACAAATGAAGCTTACACACAATAAGTTTCCTCAGCTGGAGATTGCCGCTCTATAATTGTCTTCCATAGACCCTTTTTAGACAATAGAGAAGAATTCAAGCCAGTTCCTTGTTTTAATATCTATGGAACATATCATTTTTCAATGGTTCATTATATAATCTCTGATGTAGCTGATCCATCTCCTTGGAGAGAATTTCAAAGATTCATCTTTCAGAAGAATGAGATCATTCCTCAGGAGATTTGGCCCAAGATTAATGAAGATGTACCATAGGAAACATATCCATCTGCTTATAGACAAAGTCTCATCACTGCTAAACAATTTTGGATGAATGTCCAGAATGAAGAAGCAAGTTCCAGCACAACATCAGGTCCAGCCGAGAGTCAAGACACAATTGACCAGAACTTTGTAGAGCCTTAGGAAATTGACCCAAGAAAGCCCTATACAGGATATTCTCAAAATCCTGACTCTAACAGCAGCTACAGTGGAGATGAAGGGAATTTTTCACCAAGCCACAAGCCCATCATAAAGTAGACTAGTCAATGATCTATTTTAAAAGCAACTTTAAATAAAGCAGAACCACTTGTCATGGTCTGCCTTTATCTTTGTCGGTTTTAATTATTATCATGTCCTTTATGTAATAGTATCAGCTAGGTGTCATGTTTGTAATTAAATGTAATCTTTGTAATCTTTCCCTGATTGGCTTCTAGCTGATCAACTCATTTGTTATAATAGTGCTCCTCATCACTATAAAAGGAGGTTTCAATTTCATTTGCGAGGCAGAGAACCCAATACAGACACTGCCTATTAAATAAAAACCATGAATTTCTAAAATCCTTTCTTCTTTGTCTGAAGGTTTATTTTTAAGAATAATGATCTTATCCCTACATAGTTACTAATGAGTATGCTCTGTACTTGCCTTATTTAAGGACCTTGTACAACAAAAAGTTAATAACAGATATATGATCCAGTTTACCAACTCCATTAAGATTATAAGTTTGACTATATAGTTCCTGATTGAACATAAAAAGGGGACAGGCTAAATTGGCCGGAAATTGGTTGTTGTGTGTTATAAATACAGCTTATGCTAGTCCATGATATGTTCATTCTTGGATCACATTATTAAGCTTATAATTTTAATGGAGCTCTCGAAAATTGGTATCAGAGCCTAACGTTTGCTTAAGGGGAAAAGATATTATTCTTAAAGGTTGCCTAAGGAGAAAGAGCTACTTATATCCATGTTCTAAATTTTCACCATTAGTTTTAGTTCATTAACTTTAACCGAATAAGCTGACATAACATACACATCTCATCTTTTCTTCACACTTCAACTTCCACATTATCTCATTTATTTACCACATTAGATATTTTTTTATCTCAACCTCCATATCACCCATCATCATCATCTTCTTCTTCTTAAATACTTCAACAATTATGTGAATAGTGGCAATTACTCTTGTTGTGCCTATAAAACTACTTTTTCAAATTAGTATTTCTTTTTCTTCATTTTTTTCTCCTTCCTCTTTTTCTTAAATCCATATGACATATTTCACCTTTTATAGCTCACCATCATCTATTATTTTATTTTCAAACTTTTACTTTTAGTTCTTGTGAAATTTTACATTTCTATCTTTGTTGGGTCTTTAAGTATAGAGATTCATTGTTGGTGATTTTATGAAAAGGTACAAGATTGGAATTTGGGTTTCTTATGGTTGATTCAAATAATAATCTGAAGAAGAAACTGAGAAGGAAATTGAGGGCTTTTTTCTTCTTATGAATGCAACTAATTTTCTCTTTGATTGAATAATTGAGAGAGAGGGAGATAGATAGAGGAATTTGTTTATTTTTGGTCTTTTTTTCATTAATTTTATTAAAATAAAGATTTATTTTTGGTTTATTTTGAACAAATAAGAATAAGAAAGGATATTCTAATTTTTTAATTGGTTTTAAAAAATGCAGCAAAATCACCCAAGGAAGGTCAGTGATCCATTTCTTTTTAATAGATAATTTGGGTTGTTCTTCCCCTGCTGGACACCAATGTCGAGAGGAATGGCTCATGAAGGTTATTAGAGACATTAATGACAATGTTGTTGCTACTAGTATTATTGATGATAGGTTTAGAAAATTGATTGTTGATGAGAATGATTTGTTGGGAAACTCTCAAAGAAGAGAGGGTTGTATAGGTGATGTTCTTCTCTTATTATATTAACCTTTTTTTCATGGTCTGTGTATCTTCCCCTTTGATACCAACTCCATGCCATAGCAAAAACCATTTAAAAGCAACAAGTTTTCATCTCTTTAGTTCTTTTAAAACATTAACAACAATAAACACATAAATTCAACTTCCTAATTCTCCTTCAAAATCCTAACAAAGACTATCACTCCTTCAATCCCATTTTCTTCTAAATAGTCCTCCCCGGTTCTTGATCAAAGACCATTACTTTCTTCATAATCAAGAAGCAGGGAATGTCCTATTAATGAAACAAAAAGAAAATATTATTTTTAAGGGTCTACTTGTAGTTTGCAATCCAACAATTTAGTTTTTTGGTGTAGATTCTTGCTGAAGTAGTGATAATATTGATGATAAAAATACCGATTGTTGATGCGAGTCTTGGAAAAGTTGTAAAAAAACGCCCAACTTCAAGCTAAGGAGAACAGAATTAGGCATATACATATCATATTTAAAAAAATTAGAAAAAAGTATGGAAACATAAAAGCCACCATGTGCTAGCCTTGCCAAAGATGGAGGTTCATATTTTTGAAATGTGCAGAAAGTCAAAGAGGTTGATTCAATTATCATTCTTTAATCATTAGCCCTCATACTCTTACCATTCATTGATATGCCACAAAGATTATTTAATTTATTAAAAATTAATGCAATTTAAACAAAGAGGAAGAAAAAGGCGAAGATGAGGTTGTGGTGGCTATAGAGTCGAAGAAGTGATGAGGGTGTTACAGTGGCTTACAGTGGTAACAAGAGGAAAAATAATGTTGGTGATCGAGTTACAGTGGTTATAATTCATAGTGGTGATAAGGGTGTCATAAAGGTGATTAAAAGAAGCTACGGTGATTAAAAGGAGAGCATCGATTGTGATTATAGGGAGAGCAACAATGGTGATTAGAAAGCAATGAAAATGGTCAATGGTGTTTTTAGATTAGCAGCGTTTATTTTTTGGAAAGCATTAAAGATAAAAAGTTGGGGAATAAGATGAGAAAATTTAATATTATTTTAATTCACTTTTGCAGGTAAAAGGCACACATCTAATTTAAGCCTAAATTTGGTTAATTTTGCCTTTAAATAGAAGTATTAGGCTCATTTATTGAAAAAGTTTAAATTCAGCCTATTTGAGCTGCTTACATAAGTTTAAGGAGCAAGTTGACCTTTTGTCCAAATTTTTTTATCAATTATGTGGAGCCAAAAGATCCATGAGAGGCTAAAAGTTTTTCTTTTTATTTTTTTTATTTTTTTTAGGAAGAGAGGCTAAATGTTTTACTGTGGATTATGTATCATTCTTACTATTGGACTATGTAGCTTTATATATGTTGTTATTATGTTATTTACACTGGATTTTATTCATAATTTACTTTTAATAAATGTTTACTACGGGATTATATTAGTTGAAATTAACTATGAAATGTTTCTATGATTCGGTAAATTTTTTATTTTTGGTTTTATTCAAATACAAAAATTTTGTTTAAATATGTTTTAATTTCTAAATTTTTATTATGTTGGCTTTATTTGTAGGTTCTTATATATTTACATACGTTGGACTATTTTAAATATGTTGGTTCACTTAAGTGAAGTTTATTTTTTAATTTTTATGACTAGTTAATCTCTAATATAGTAGTGTAAGTGACTAGATAATTGTATATTTCAAATGAGTTATAGAGCCCATATAATGTCATAGTCATTGAACACATGAACATGCGCTAAATCTTGTTGCTTCTACTATGCCTACTTTTTATGATTCCATCAATATTCTTCATCAAATCAATTGTCCTTATGCTCCACAATACAATGGTACTGCTAAAATAAAATATCAACATATATCAAATATCACTAGAGCTTTGCTTTTCAAGATTTTTTGCTTTTTTAATTTTGGAGGATGCAATTTTTAATGCTATTTACTATTAGGAAATTTAGGTATTAGGAAATTTAGGTGCAGAAGTGTGGGAGGATTAGAAATTATTTGAGATAGTAAACAAACATGACAAGAATAGAAATATATACAAAATACATCAATTTAATGTGTTCAGCATAAGCCTATGTCCATAAGCAAAGGAGGCAATAAATACACTATACAAAATCAAAAGTACAAAAAAATAACATAGAGGACAATGTTCAACCCTTGAACCCAACTACACCCAAATAAGCTCACCTTAAAAATTTCACCCTTCATAAAAAGTAACATGTCTCTCACACTATATCAAAACAAAAGACACAAGAGCTTATACTTAAAACTCATGATAGCACCATTGGTGGCACACCAATACAGCATACACAATGCATATAACTGTGAACCTATTTATAGAGAAATAAACCATCCTACATCACCAAGGATTCCCTTCCAATAAAGGAAGTAATAGTTTAATTCCTAATACAACTAAAATTATTTTGAATGAGAATTTCCTTGGCTTGACCATCAAGTGTATCACAAATGCACTTGGCCTTGGAAAAACGATGTTATAAACCTAAAATTCAAGATACAAATTTAACACTTACCTTATTCATAGGATTATAATACATTTTCTTTCTAACAAGAGTCATATTGAAGTTCTTTTTTATCAACTTCCTTTTTATTTTCACTTACCCGTATTTAGTTATTTAAGTTTTCCTAGTGCCATTCCTATTTATCATTCTATGCCAAAAACAACATATTTTTCTTAGGTATTCTTTTGGCATTATAAGATATAAACTATATGATTTATATGATACAATTGTCTTTAATTCTAGGGATGTAAATTTTTTTAAATTCATTTTTTCTTACATTTCTAATTTTTTCTTTGTAAATTCTTCTTCCCTTGTTCTTCCTCATTTTTATCATAGATCCTTATTAACTCTTCTTTACCTCAGTAATTTTTTTTTTATCTTCTTCTTCTCCTTCTTTATCCTCACCAGCCTTCTCTTCTTCTTCTTCTCTAATTTCTTCTTCATCTTCTTATTCTACTAATATTTCTTCATCTTTACTTGTACTAAATAGAAAAATAATAAAATTTCTAAAGTGTTGGCTAATCTTCAAGACTATTATGTTATTCTTAAAAAAGTTAATCAAACTATTTTAACTGTTTCTTAATGTTCTACCTCTCATCTTGTACAAAGTTTTCTTGATTATTATTTGTTTTTATCTTTTATGCATAAAAGCTTTTCTCTTACTATTTCTTCTACTCATTAACCTACAACTATTCTTAAGCTATCAATTTGGATTATTGGAGGGCTACCATGCAAGATGTTTGATACTTTTGAAGAGAATCACACTTTAAAAATAGTCTTATCTTATGGTAAACATATTATAGGCTCCAAGTGAGTTTACAAAAATTTAAGGCTGGTGGTAGCGTGAAAAGGTATAAAGCTAATTTGAATGCTTAAGATTATAATCAACAACTTGACTAGAATACATACAAACTTCTTGTCTTGTTGATAAGCAAACTAATGTTAGACTTTTCTTAGTTTTGGCAATTATTCATAGTTGGTTTGTAAAGTAGATTGATCTTCACAATGCTTTCTTAAATGGGTATTCACTAAGAGAAATTTATATATGAATATTTCTTAAGGTTACCAGCTTTAGGGGGGAGGCAATAGATAGTGAACCTAGTGATAGTAGAAAGCTAGTGTGCAAATTATAAGAGGCAATATATGGACTTAAACAGGCCTCAAGAATATGGTATGAAAAGTTGACTCAATGTTTGGTTGCAAATGACTTTAATTAGTCCAATATGATTATTCAATTTTCACAAAACTAGTAAATAATGGTGTAGATTCAATTCTTATGTATATATATGCTATTATTATCAACAGTTCTAATAAAGAAGCAATTGACTAAGTGAAGGAGTTACAAAGTTTTCCTTTCAAACTGAAAGATCCATAAAGATTTTGAACATTTATTTAAGTATATAAACAAGTATAAACATCTTTCTACTTACTTTTATCATTGTTAATAAATCCTCTTTTCCTTTATTTACTTTATCAATAAGAACTCTTAAACACTAATTACCTCTCTTCTAAATAAATTTTTACATTGGCTACTAATATCAAATAAGGAGAAGAAACTATTGAGAAAAAAATATGAATAACATTTCTATTTTACAACCAAAAGTGGAGCTAACCCCCCCCCCCCCCCCCCCCCCCCCCCCCCCCCCCCCCCCCCCCCCCCCC